>JAYMSL010000258.1:0-28466 GCA_036897195.1 Plantago coronopus
GTGCTAGTAACATTTTTCTATAGGTTTTACATATTTTACCTTTATTATTTTGTGTTTTTATTCTAAAACTAAACTTAATTTGTGATATAATAAATCGCTTTTATTAACAAGAATTTTGATAAAAGTGTGCAAATTTTGACTATTATTTAGAAATTAAAATTTGCCGAAACATATTAATAATGGATGTCAAATCGTAGATATTAACGAATAGATTATTTAGGTGAAATCGAAATTATTAATTATTTAGAATTTAAAAGTTTCCGAAACATATTCATAATGGATGTCAAATCGTAGACATTAACGAAGAGATTATGTTGATGAAGTCGGAATTATTTTTTGGATAAGCGTATTTTGATAAATTCAGATTAGCGAAAATAAGAGAAAAGATGAAATAAATTTGGTAGATTGAAAAAGATGAAATAAATTTGGTAGCCCTCAGTGAGCTACAATTCCTATTTACTTGGAGATGGGGAAGATATTATTGGACTGAATATTTTGTAAAGGAACACCCCAATCTGAGTTACAAAAAGCAAGTTGAAGCTGGAAGAAAAGCTGAAATGAGAATAAGAACTGCTTTGCTCAATTATGAAATGGATGCAAAGAAGTATGCTGACAGTTCTTACTATTAAATCTCCAGACTTCAAAAGATTGCTAAGGATGCTGAGTATGCTGAACAGAAATAGAGACTAGGAAGTTTCTTAGGCAAATGTTATGCCTTGTTTTCCTAGATTCTCTAAGACGTTTTGATACTTCATTTGTCTGAAGATTCTATCTCTGTACTTTATATAATTCCATCATTTTATGTGATATGAATTGGTTACAAAGGATATTGATCACTGAACAAGTGATAACTGGTTATTACTGCTTTCTATATATTGTGCTAACAATCTTATGTTTCTTTGAAGGATTGCTGTAAGCTGAGAACCGTCTTTGTAATAGATAGAATGTTGTAAAATAGTCATATGTTGCTATATCAAAAAGGGGGAAATTGTTAGATCCCACTGAAGAGTTTTGATAAGCAAACAAGCACAAACTATTAAGACTAGACTAGTATTGGAAGTACTCTTATGTTCTTAGTTGTTAGTGAACAATTATAAAAGAGGAAACCTTACTGAGTGATTAGAATAGTAACTTGTATAGGTGTTAGGTCTCTGATGTAAACTTAGTTTATTTTACTCGATCTTGCGACCTTACAATCATCAGAAGGAGATCACACCAAACAACAGGGATTGAAGAATAGAAGACCAAGTCAAGACTGCACAAGGTTACTGAGAGTACACAAGTTTTTCTAAGAAAGCTATCATTTGGTAGCTCTATATGATTTATGTGAAAATCCTTAGTGAAATAGTAACATAATTTCAGGAGTTTACTATGAAGACAATTTTAGGTATAAAATTGGCTCACTGAAAAGTGATGCTTAGAACTGCCTGAAATATGCTTGCTGAAAATGGTCTCTGACAGTTAACCTATTAAGGTTTCTGAAAGATGATTGTTTCAGAAAGTGCTTGTTCACTGAAAAGTGATACTCAACATAGCTATCTTAAAAGGCTTACTGAATGCTTCAGGAAGCTTCTATCTAACTGAGAATTCAAAATATAGCCGGTGAAAAACTATACTAGCACAAGTACAGTGCATTTGGTGTGTCTACTACAAGACAAACACCATCAACGTACTATTGTGTGCCAAGTGTCTCAATGGCTCCAACGGATTGATTCTTTCATAACGAAACTATTTTGAATCCAAACCATTCTGCACTATAAATACATGAATCCAGAAATGAATGAATGCGTGTGAACAACCTGCAAGAGCTCTACACTTGAAACCTCAAGAACCCTACTGCTCTAAGAAAGCTTCAAGCAAGTTGCGACCAAACAAAGATTTCTGAAGAAGTCCTGAACACCAAAGATCTAACAACTTGTGAAGAAGTTGGATATGTGAATCATTCTTCTGAACTAGGAGTTAATCTTATTTTTTCAAAAAGAAAGAACACTCATCTCTGCATAAGAGAAGACTGAGTATTCATTCCAAGTTTAATACTAGTTGCTGTATAAGCAATATTGTGTTAAACACATTAGAACAAACCCCCCAACCAACAACCAAATCCATCGACATGTTTGAAGATCAGTTAGAAGGAAGACCAAGCTGAGAAAGTCGTGGCAAGCCTTTACTGAAGGTTGAAGGAAGAAGTACTCTGCTGAGAAAGCTTAGGAAAGCTTCAAGGAGATCAAGATAGGATCCAGCTAGCTGTAGTTTTTTGTAAGGTGAACTCAGAGATCTAAGCATAGTGGATTTTAGTCTTCTGCATAGAAGACAAGTGGATTAGTTGGAGGATTACGCCACCCCTAGATACCACTATAAGCCTGGTGTTATTTACTTATTGCTATTTACTTTCAGCAAGCTATCTGATTATATGTGCTTTACATTTATATTGCTCACTGAGGTTTACCAAAACACATTGCACTTAATTAAGTCTTCCGCGATCTGAACATAAGTATCAGCGACCTCACTTGTTTGCTGAGAAATTAACTATTAGACACATAAAAGTGTTTAAGGGTATTCACTTTGTTGTCTAAGAGACCAACATAGTGTGTGTGAAAAGTTTGTGGGTAGTAAGTTTTAAATATATTTTTCGATAAAGTAGAAAGTAGAATGTCCAAAAATGAAAATGAGAAGTTTTAAAATGGGATACCAATAATGAAAAAATGGAAAGTGTCGGGCGGGACGGAGGAAGTAGTATTCGTAGGTGGTTTGAGGCTATTTGTTATTGTTTTGGAAGCAATTTTGAAAATCACTTGCAGTGGTTTATTTTAATAATATTATTATTATTATTTTCTTAAAAAAGAAAAAAGACTGTGAACGTGATAACTTAAACTTGAGAAGTGCGGGGGATTAGCCCTTATTATTAGGGAAAATTCCTATTAGGCCCAAAATGAGTCATCATATTACTCTAAAACCCTTTCTCATAAACCCATTATTATTAGGTCCAAATAAATTAGAATGAGACCCATTTTTAGACAATTATACCCTTCATTACTTATAACCTCTTTTTTTCTATTTTCTTTATTTTCATAACAATTCAATCAATTCATGTTTTTTCTAACGGATTAAAATTGGATGATTTTGCTTTCAAATAATTAATTAACGGATTCCTTACTTATGGTGCTGAAAAATTCCAATTGACTTTTAACTACACATATAATTCAACAGCAAGCTCATGTTTGGTACCAGTGGTTGGTGCCTAAAAATATATTTATATCGTATATACTATCATAGTTTAGGTTTGGTACCAATTGTTGGTGCCGGAAATTTTCATCACCCTTTTACTTGCACATATATAATTTGACGGCTCAGGTTTGACACCAGCAGTTGGTGCCTAAAGATATAGTACTATACTTTCTTGGACAACTCAGATTGGTATCAGTTGTTGGTGCCGAAAATATATCGACGTTTGTTTGTGCCGAAGAAATTGGTACCTGATGTTGGTGCAAATCGATTTCATGGTACCTAGCGTTGATGCAAGCCGATTTCATCGTACCTGGTGTTGGTGCCAGTCGATTTCATGGCACCTGGTGTTGGTGCAATTCGATTTCAGTTTTATATCAAAGTTTGTTTGTTTCCGGCGGAGTGAGATACCGCCGTTGATTTTCGAGTAAATGAAAGATATTAGATTTGACTGAAATTTTAAAAGAAACAATTGTTAATTAATGAATAGCTTGAATTTAGGAAGGTAAAATAAATAACAACAAGATATTAGTATATTTAATATAAAAGGGTATAATAGTGATAACAAATGTTAATCACTAGAAAATGGGTTTATTTGATATTATGGTGCATATTTTGGACCTAAGAGAATTTCTCCCTAAAATATACATATACAATGTTTATACTTTAGAACACCCAGGAAAAAATATATATATATATATAAGAATCGCCACTTATTGCTATGGATTTGGCACATTAACATAGTTGATGAAGGTCTTTAACAAAACATAACTTTAATGTTTTTTCTCCAATAAATTAATTCGAAAGTAAATAATAAATAAATAGGAAAGCAGGGATTTTTTTTATTTTTTTCAGCTTCCAAATGAAGACTTTTCTTATGTCAACAAGACTAACAAAGTCACTAAGAAAGTCTACGTTCCACATCCTATTCCCTTCTTACCAGTACTGTTGGAAACCCAGATTTAGTTAGCCCGTAAGGTAACCTGTTTTATGAATAAAAAAGTTTCCCATGTTAAAAAAAAAAATGCTTTTGCAATCTGCCAGTATAAATTGTGCACGTATTTTTCGCATCCTAACAAAGGGCGAGGAACTTAACTCTTCTTTTATAATTTTTTTTTTCTTCAAAATATAACCATGTTCCATCCTTCATCTAGTGGTTCTAGGAGCCCTGATTTTACAATTTTAAAATTGAGGAACAGTGACCATGGTTTTTATTGTAGAATTGAATTAGTCTTTAGATAGATATAGATAGTGGTTTTGAATTCAGTAGGTTATATAGGATAAACGTGTAAAAATGTGTAAGAGTGAAGTTAAATAAAGGTTATATGTTTTTTTTTTTTTTTTTGAAACGATAAAATTTTATTAAAACTCAATTACATCTCAAACTCAATAGGGAATAAAGAGTGCAACAGATTTGCACTCAATTTACAAAGCTAGAAAATACAACCAGAATAGTAAACACCTATTTCAAGACCCCAACTATAAATGTTCATACCAATACTAAACTTCACTGTCCCGAAAATGAGCCATCCAAATCTGCCTCCTTAAAAACCTAGTCGGAGAAGACATAAAACTAACAGGAAAAAAGAGTACAACATTCAGACGGCAACAATCATAACCAACAAACTTCAACCAAATCCTGCAGTTTTCTTAGCATGTAAGAGCTTCCTTCTCGTTAATTATCTTCGGTCCACTTTAATTTGCTTGTAACCTTGCCATTTAACCACCATGACCCCCGCACACCAACTTAGTCCAGTAACCGAAGGCACAGATGGAATAAAGGTTATAATTCAAAAGGGCCAAGGCCGGGATTTAATTCAGAGGGGGTAAAAAAAATAAAAATTCTTCCATCCATTTTGAAATTTCAAAGGGTTTATTTTTTCGAACTTTGACCGCAAATCATTCATAAGGAAAGTTAAAACATTAAACAAGATAAATATTAATAATATACAAAAACGATACAAATGTAACATAAGAAATACGGTAAATCATACTGATACATAATTACGAAGTAATCACAACTGTTCTCGACGAGGCCATATGGTTTAATTGAATATCATAACATGAAAATAAGAGGTATTTTATTTGAATATCATAAACTTTCAAACGTCATGAAGTGAAAGTTAAACTTTTCAGACGTCAGGGGGTGCAAAATAAATTTTAGGGAGGTGCAAATATAATAAACTCAAAAAAAAAGTTCAGAGAGGCAAGTGCCACACTCAAATACATGTGGCCTCGCCCTGTACGTAAAAGAATGTGATTGATATTAAAATTATTTTTAGAATTTTTAGAGTTGCAGTCTTGCAGGGTAATGTGGAGGGGTGAGAGAAGTATAGGGTTAGAGAGAGAAGTGTAAAACCTACTTTTGGCTGGTTTTGTTTTTGGTTTGGAAAACCCATACCCAAACACTAAATTATTTAGCTAGCTCGGTTTTGGTCTACCCACTAGCCCACTAAATTATTTGGCTAGCTCGGTTTTGGTCTAACCACTAGCCAAACAGCCTGTGTTAGGTGCTTTCAAGTTTCAAGAATATAACTATTTTATTTCAAACGTCACACCATATGCTTTTAAGGAGCACAAGTAACAAAAATGTAAGAAATCTCATGGACGAAACTTAATTAGTTAATTATATCAGTATGAATATGTCACAGAAATTCCATGAGATACGTGTGTACTGCAGAAATATCCCAGCAAACTTGAATAGGTCAAATGACAATTTTCAAAGTAGCAAATTGAAAAGACAAGGCATCACTCTCAACAAAGAAACTGTACCCTTACTATAGTCTATATACAATTGCTTTCTTGCTAGTCAAAAGATTACCAAGAAAAACTACAACATAAAAAATAGTATGCATCTATCTCTTCTTGATGGGTGAAACTTCAAACCAATGCTTATAGTAAGAGAAGACTTTGACCTGACGCCCTGTATACAATGGACTTCTCATCTACTACTATTTTTTCTTCCCCTGTTTTAATGTAACCATAGCTCTATTCTATTCTGCTAGTCACTTTCTTATATTGATTTCTTATTCGTGTTTTATGTCTTATGACTTCTAAGAGATTAAAGATGTTAAACCAGACATTTAACCAGAAACGGAAGCTGTTCTCATATTAGTAAATCAGTAAAATCTTTCCTATTTACAAGAACTATGTACTGGGTTTCAAGAAACAAGATATGGCTAAAAAATAGCAGACCTTGTATCAAAATAAGCAAGGCCTCTCCACCTAAGAAAGATAAAACCCTAGTGCCATGGCCTTATACATATATTACTCAGCTCAAGCATTTGCTGCAAAATGGTTGAATATTGTCTCGAGTGTGGATTGACTGATGCTGTACTCTGCTATCCCAAGTAAATTTCTGCACCATGAAGTTGCAGAACTAATAAGTATAATGCTCTCAGAAAACCGCTAGAACATATGTACATCCCAACAGAAAATCTTACCTGTTCCTTTCTATGTGCCCAAAAACATCAGCAAGCGAGAGGTCTTCATCATATTGCAGCTGCAACACATAAAAGCAGTTCAATTAATCCAAATTCTGTACCATAGAATTTTTAGAGATGCATATTCACCAAGCTTATTGCCAAAGATCTTTACATGAAAATTTAATTTTATTTTTAAGGCGCAAAGCGAGGATCAATAATAGTTCCCCATTTATCCCCGTGGTGACTCAAACCCCCGGACTAATTGGTTGGAGGGAAGCGTATGACCAACTGAGCTGCGCTTCATTGTCTTAACACAAATCTTGCTCATATAATTGCTTTACTGACAAAGAAAACAGGAAATAAAACAAACTTTAAATACCCCCACCCCCGCGCCACCAAATGTCATGTTTCTTGTATTAGCACATGGAAGTGGAGAGGACAATTTCAAAAAAAAAAAAGTGGAGAGGACCATTTCTAGAATGATAATTAAAAATAAAGTCTTTTTCACTATCATTATGCCTGCCATTTCATGTACCGCAGTACCGCACATTTTGAGCCACAAGATCATGAATTGATGATCGAGGTGAACACCTAAAAATTAAGATTAAGACTTGAGAATATATTGGCTACCATGGGAGCATGTACCTGATATTTAACACTGATTCCGTTGCATCCTTTATATGTAGCACCAGGAAAGGAGGACTGAATAAATGAATCTATTGTTGCAAATTTTTCTTTGGTCAACCACCACTCTGAAAACACTGGAAGCGGGATGCTGCCTATTAAATCACCACAAAATCACACGTGAGTTAAAGAAATAAGAGAGTCAATGTTGCTGGAAATGAGATAAGCGGTGTTCAAATTCTTTTCATATATTTTAAGACTGTTGTTTAGCATCGGCTAATTTATGAACGTAGGTTTAATTCTCCAAAGACGTGGCTATTTGTGAGTGTAGTTCTTTTCTTTATTGGGAGGGGGGCGGTCTGGGTTGCAAGATTAATATCCCACTTTGAAGCAGTGCAAAAGGTAAAAAACAAAAACCTCATAGTTGGTAAAAATAGAGTAGAACACAGAGATAATATACCATCGCGGCGGAATTGCTCAGACAACTGTTCGCCAAATACCCCAGAAGAACCACCACCCCCACATACAATAGTGTCCACTCTTTCCTCATTGCCAAGCCCCTTTAAAATTGTTGCAATCATTTCACTCGATAAGCTGACCTCTGCTGCCGTTTCTGCAGATACAGGATTGATGCCCCCGATGCAAACTTCAATGTCATTGAGTATACCTCGACGATGAGAAGGACTGTCGAAGAATTTATCCTGAATCATGTGGCACAAAAATTCCAAGTCCGTGGAGCTTACTTCAATAGGTTTGACCTGAAGGCAGGAAACCTTTAGATGATCAGCACGAGAACCTCTAAAAATATAGGTAGTTACATCACGATCCATCTACTGCTAATTATTAACCATGAAATAAGGAAGGTACATGTTATTATGAAAAACAACGAAACGTTTAAATGCAATTTCCCGAAATAATGGTGTTAGATAAGTGTGAGAGCAAGTTATTTATGAAGATAACTTGGTGTAACCATCCCCAATTCCTTCTGTTCTTCTATATTCCCTTGAACAAAGGTATTGTACGTGACTACGTGCAAATATCCGTAATATGCCATGGTAGGATAGAGATGCAGACAAAATTACCTCCAGCTCAAGATGATTGCCAAATCTGTTCTTTAAATGTTGAGGGCTACCAATGCATCTGAGCTTGCCTCCAACCTATGGGTATATATATTAAGATAAATTAATTTCTGGATGGATATGTTAAGGAAATTGTGATTGGGGTAAATGTACAACTAATACCATAATCCCGATCCTCGTGCAGAGAGCTTGAGCTTCATTCATACTGTGGGTAGTTAGAATGACAGCAGTCTTTCCTCTTCTAGTTGATAAACGTGATATAACTTCCCACATGAATCTTTTGGCAATAGGATCCATTCCTGAATATCAGAAACACAGTTAAGAATTAAAAATTGACCTTACAGTTTTTTTGTTTGGGACAACTCCTTTCTCAATGGTGACACACGTTATTAAAGAGTAAACTTTCTGCAACATGATGTACACAGTAAAGTGCAGCATAAGATGCCTTATACTTTCAGAAATAAAGTTACTCGTTCATCTTTCTTCTTAAACAATAAGAAAGGTCTTTCAGTTTAAAGCTTTTTTATTAGGAAAAAAAGCATTTTCCCTTTCTGTTCAGGTAAAAGTTCTTTTTTTTCACCATAAAAAATTATTTTCCGAATTCGACAAGGCTTTTTCATGCACCAGATATTTCTAAATTTGGAAAGAAAAAGATGGCTGTGGTACAGGTTTATTAAACACCAAGATATCCATGGAGATTCAGCCCAAGTCATGTATGCATGCTCATGCATTTCCATGGCTAACTAACTTGCATAAAAAGACAGAATCTACAATTTTCATGTTCTTAAAAATCAATCCTTTTAGAGATGATCAGAGTAGTTGTTGAAGACATGGATATTCACGGATGAGGTCAATACCAGTGGATGGCTCATCAAGAATGACAAGAGGAGGATCCCCAATCATTGCAATTGCAACAGATAATTTACGCTTATTTCCCCCACTTAATGCATATGAAGGCTTATCAGCATACTTCAACAAGTCAAACTCCAGGAGCTTGTCGCTGACCACCTGTAACATTCAACACTTGCCTTAATCATGTAAACTATACATATGTCACTAGATTGATTATTTAACTCAAGTATATGCTCGTGACGGCAATTCCTCGAGAACAGTGAAGTACATCGAGCCCAAAGAACATTTAAGCAAAAAATGGTAGTATTTGTTAAGAGCAGAATGGCTACACGTGGAGCTCAAGTTCTGAGACTGCTTGGATTTACAGAATCTAATACTGTGAAATTATAGTAGAATGAAGTGAACATTGAGGCAAAAGATGGAATTTTGTGTGGAAAAATCTTCCTGGGGGAAAAGAAGGAAGAAGTGAGAAGAGTTTTGAAATGACTTCTATAGAATCTAATAAGCACAGTTTTTAATAGAATGAAACTATGAAAGAGATCACAGCATTACCAATGGATGGTATCCTGGTACAAATCAACCATGGAATGGTCACTGGTAGTTAATTCAAAAGGGAGTTTAATCACAATATTAGGATCTTGGTCTTGCTTTAACCAAAAGGCAAGCTACTCTAAATGGGTCCACAATATATGCTAAGAAATAAAAAAGGCAGAAAATCTGGAGGTCTGTGACCATGAAGAGTTCATTCAACTTAAGTATCTCTATAACCACAAGAAAAAAGGAGCATACATGTTGAAGCTCTTCATCGGGGACCCCTTTTATTCTTGCATACAATTCCAGGTGCTCGCGGACGCTGACGAATTCAAGCAATGCATCAAATTGAGGACAATATCCAATCTAACAGTCAAAAGAAATTAGAGAAAACATAAGCAAGAATTCATCATGTGAAACTGTCTAAAAATGAAAACAGATGTAGAAATAATTCAGGAACAATATAGCATACATGCCGTCGAGCAGCTTTTGGATTTGAACGTATATCTTTATTGAAGATGTATGCAGTTCCATCAGTTGGGCGTTCTTCTCCTATAGCCACAAATTACATAAAGGAGCATAAAAGTATTATTATAAAGTGATCATTCACAAGAAAAAAGACAAATGGCATATTGTTAATGACATGTGTCAACAACTTGTAGGGAAACAAACAAAATTTACGCAAACCTAGAAGCAGATATAGTTTATGCGCAGAGTAATATATATAAATAACTTTTACATATATACTTGGATACCTTTTTACATTATCTTATATCCAGCAACTTGAGATGCAAAGCAAGTATAGCTTATGTGTACGGTAATACAGACTAATATGGATAACATTTTGCATATTTATTTCTATATTTTTCACATTAGCTAGAGATGAAAGGGAAGTAGAGATATCAGAAGATGACATACTATAAGTAGAATTACCAGATAGCATTGACAATGTTGTCGTTTTCCCTGCTCCATTTGTTCCTAGAAACCCAAAACACTCTCCTTCTTGCACAGAAAAAGCCAATGAATGAACAGCAATTTTAGAACCATGGCTATTTACTCCTGGATACACCTGAAATCACAGAACATTTAACATATAATGTTTGAATAGAATGCAAATAACATTGTATACTGTATACCACATACCTTGCGAAGATTATGCAGGCATACAATTGCACTACCAACTGAACCTGATATTACTCTGTTCCTTTCCATTCGGACATCAATGTCTTCATCAGTACTACTCGTATCTCCTGGTGAGGATTTCAGCAGAGGTTCTAAAACTTCACTGGAACGAGCGGAAAACATTTTCCTAGTGCGCAGCCATAAATTCGAGGCTGGTGCCAAATTTATACGAGGAAGCAGAACTTCAAGAGCAAGTGTCAACAGAAAAAAGAAGATGGCCTGCACAAGGGAGAAATACTTGGTGAAAATATGAACAGATAGTTGGAAGTTCATCTGGATTGAAGAAAGTACATTTCGAATCTCAACATGTTGACCAACCAAAATAAAACGGAAGAACTTGTGATCCCATGATTCCTCTGCCATTACCAATAATAGATCCAAAATATACACTAACTAACTAAAATACAACAGAGATGTCTCAGGAAGATACTCAGCAAAACTATCTCCGTGTCTATATACTGTGATGCATACAAACACATTTAAAGAACAATTCACATTGGTTTTATGATCCATTTGGTTACATGGTATGCTTGTTGAATTTTTCAAACTCCAGTTCAAATTCAGGAACATAATCCGAACGGAGTTTTCTTCTCTTACTTGTTTCCCTCATAAACTCATGCAGACTGCATAGTTTGCAAAGAGCAAATAAAGGCTATTGAGGTATTATTCAAATCAATAAATCAGATAAGTATCATCCCATAAGAGGGATAACAAGATTTGGAAAGAAAAAAATACCTTCAAGTAGAAATGTTGCAACTATAAAAAAATCATGCAACAGCACACAAAAAGAGATCAGTAGGATTTAAAAAATGGAAAATAGAATCAACCTCAGTAAGGACAATAAAGGGCATCTACAAGAAGGCTATAGGGGGTATATGATACATCTGATGGGTTCAGGACATGTTTTTAAGCAAGAAACGTAAATTGAAATAAAGAAATAAAGCATAAGATAAGTCCTGCACCTCAGCAGCCAAATAACATAAAGAAGCACCAGTGACATTCCAGTCAAAAGCACCATCACCAGATCCCTTTTTTAGATCCTGCCGCAAAAGAGCTAACGAAGCTAGTCCATCAGCAAAGCAAAAGCCGGGCGACAGTCTGAAGAAGTTCTGAAAAGAATAAAATATGCTTAATAACACACACACACACACACACACACACACACACATATTTAGATCCCCATGTTAAATATATTAAAGAAATTAAGTAATGGTAAGCCCAAATAGTCTCAACTTTGTATAACCCATCGAAACATTCTGTACATACACTACAGATGTCATGTTCTATCGGACATGATATTAGCCCCACTAATAACATATGCCATCACATTCTCAGAGATGACCACTTAGCAAAGCAGATTAACCATATTCTTCGGCAGGTAAGACATCTTACCTGTTCTCACCTCATATGAACTTAAAGAATGATTACTGAAGAACCTAAAGGCAATGAAGCAACAACCTTCAAAGTTCAAACTAATGACATGAAAGAGATCACAATAAGTAGGCTAGACATCCTGCAGAGTATACAGCTGTTCTGGTAAAAGAAAAGGGAGAGATACTGGGCAGCCTAGGTCTATGCCTAAAACCAGGCAGAGATAGCACTATATTAGAGTTGATGCAGATAAGTACATTGAAGTGTATCTAGTAACTGGGTCTTAAAAGTGAAGGTAGGAAATGGACATGTTACCAATGACAGTACTTCACACGAGTGCCAGTTCTATTCATTACGATTATAAATATACATAAAGATAGGGTAGTTCACCACTACTGGTGCAACCTCTCAAGTAGGTGATAACCAAATACTACTACTTTATCATATACGCAATAAAAATATTTATTTTGAATTAAATGGTATTATAACATGGTGAGATCTCAAAAGGAAGACTGCCTACATATCCATTGGCAGTCCATAGATTTACTTTCTTTAATTTCTTTTCTTTTTCTTTTTTCATTTTTGCCCTTTAACTGAAGTCATGCTGAACTTCATAATTAATGATGAAAATGTTTTTACTATTTGCCTATTAGGTTATCTAATGTATACGTACATTATATCCATGATTGTTACTGCTGACAAAGTCAACTCGAGTGCTTTAGACTGAAGCTTTTTTATTAATGAGTTGTTGATATGCAAACTGCTTTCCCATAAAGACAATAGCACGAAAGAATACAAAGAGAGAGGAGATGTACGGTATTATCATCTACAATTGGTAGTGGGCCTCGTCGAACCCACTCCCAATGGTAGTGATACCTGCAACCAAGCTGATGGCAATTGGTATACGGTATTATACCAAGGCTTAAACCAATGCACTACCACAAATCATTGACAATTGGACAGTAAAATCATGGCATATACATTTAAAAGCCATCTAATCAAACGAGAGCATTTCATGTTGTGATGCCATCTCAAGAATATGAAAAAGCATATAAGAATGAATTGAACCTTCAGCAGAGAATTCATGTTCCTTGTTGACTCAATAAGTCCCATTATAAAAGAAATCACCATCAGGATCAGCCCAGTGAAAACATGAACCAAGAGGACAATATTCTGGAGAGATATATACAAGTATTAGTAATTGTGCCAAGAAGAAAAACCGCTCACAACATAGGGCTCTGAATCATACTTGTGCCATGGTATGCTCAGGAAAGAAAAATGTAAGGCAATAAGTAGATGATGCGATAGCTAATCCATATTCCAGGAAAATGAGGACAGTCGGTAAGAAAGAGTTCCTTCCAATGAATTGAGTTACACCTATAAAATCATTGAATTGAAGAAACAATTATTGGGTTATTCCAGAAGCATTTAAATGAAGAGGCTTGTAATTAATTCCTAAAAGGACTCGATACAACCAGGATATAATTCAAGTGGGTTTTACTACAGAAACAGAATTATCATATGCCCCTCGTTTACTTAATCTTTTCTTACTTTTCTTAATTATTTGAGAAAATTAGCAGTCTATACCATTAAAAAAAAAATCTCGCAAGCAAGACATACAAAGAGGTATGTAAGCATACCGAATATGAAGAAGAGAAAGATTGCAAAAGTTGAAGGAAACAAAAAGCTGATGAAGTCCCACATATATGTCGAAGCCCAATACGACAGAATGGATACCTACAACAGAAAATCAAGTATAAAATAAACCATGACAGAAACGAAGGGCCCTAGAAGTTCAAGTAAAATAATCATACTCCACTAAGAAGCTGTTGATGCTTAGCTTTTACTTCACGTTCCTGCAAAAATAAAAAATAAATTAAGATTAACAACATAATGCTAAAAGAGACTGTCAATAAGACATCCAATTTTCAGATTCAAATGTCACCCCCACCAACAAGATTTAAAACAGTCTTCTCTTTGTGATGAGTAATCTCAAACTGTTTTTATGCATAATAGAAAAGAATAATGCTCATGAAGTGTATAATCTTCAGTAAAATTGGCAAGTTACAAAATAGAGCAATAAAATCCTGAAGACTTGACCTCAGGTTCCTAGTGACAGCATTGAACAATAAAAACAGAGACCCAAAACATCAACATCTGGATTTCAGACTCTAATCAGTAGATTGTTTCAAAATATTTATGATTTCTTTATTTCCAGATGCGCCAAATGGTAAATCCTGGAGTCCTAACAAGAAGTTTTTTACCCATGCAAAACTATTATTTATGCATACACATCAGTTGTACTATAGGTGATCGTTTCTCAATATTAGGGTGCTTGATTCCATGATGACAATATCTAATTAAGCTTAGCCAAAAGAAGTTTCAATTTTCAACCCGCGGACAATGGGTTCAAGAGAATTCACTAATTGCAATATGACCACTATACTGTAAGTTGTCTAGTAAAAGAGCACGATGGGACTGCTTCTGCTTAGAGTTTTCAAACGCAGACAAGTCGCTCCTCCCCCCAGTCACAGAGGTTTTTTTGTTTTTAATCGACAAAGTGAGGATTAATGCTCGCTGATCATTTTACCCCATCCCAGTGGAGTTCTTTTGTTCAACATATGACCATGACAATAGCCATTACAAATAGGCAAGTTTAGGTGAATATTCCTGTTATAGACTATATGGATTGAGAAGCAACAAAAAAACGTAAGAGTGTCCACTTATGGGACTATGAAATGTGGAAAGATAATATAATATGAAACAGCAAACATAAAATAAAATAAAATGTATTAAATCACGTAAAACTATAAGGAAAATGAATTTCCACTCATATGGTCACAACTAACAACACTAGTTGCTAAATTCACAAGTGAATCTTCATAACATCATCACTGCAGGTTCTTTCCGTTGACATTTCTAGTGAGGGGATCATTTATCAGCATTCAGCAGTGTTACGAGGACCAGTAGTAATAAGCAGTAATATGTAGCAGTATTACATGGAACCTTTGCTATTTCCATTCGTGATATAAACAGGCAAACAGCATAAAAAACAAACAGGTAATACATTAAGTTTGTGTAAGAAATTCATAGGTTTTGCTATCTCACCATAAGTATAAAAAACTTAAAAACACTTTGGTTTAGTAATACTAAAATTAATAAAATCTCTACCTTCACAATAGCTACAGCGAATGATGCTGGGATAAAGGCAAAGGCCACACTAACAACAATAGTGACTCTGAAGGCATCAAGATCCTGCACATCAGAATCAGAGAGAAGTGTTGTAATTAAACACCAATGCCACGACATGTTTTCTATAAAAGAGAAGTATTTATCAGAGGGAATATTGTAGGCTAGAGCAACTCAAACCCCCAAAAAAAATCCCCTAAAAGACTCTTGACTAATCAGAAGAAATCACCTAAGCTTGACAGCAATTCAGCATATACGACATGCCACACAGAACATAACAATTCTGATCGAAGGAAATGCAGAGCATATGTAAAATGTGAACCTATCTGAAAATTTTAGATCCAGTTTGCATAAGTCACATACATAACTCATTAAAGCGCTGGACACCTAATGGATATTGTCATCAAACTAAACCATAAAAAGAAGTGAAAACAAAGCAAAACCAAAAGGCCAATTTTAAAAAACACATATACATACTAAAATCGTTGAACTGGAGCAGGTAAGCAGATATCTGAAAGACCAAATATTATATCTAACCGAATAAGAATGATTAGTTAATTAATCTGCAAAAAAAACATACATGACGTTGCTGGAGCTGACTCTTAGTCACAGGCAACGGATGATTACGTGTCTGAATTGTCATATTTTCGTCAAGAGTAGCAAGCCGAAGAATAGCTGAGTTCATCAAATTAATAAAGGTTGGAGCAGCATGCTGACAAGTACTATTGTGCAGAACAGTATAACCTACACTACCGTCATCACTCTGTTCATCCATAACAACTGCTCCATACCTGTAGGTAGAGGAGCAAAAGAAATAAGAAAAACCATGAGGCTAAAGGAGAAAGCAGTTGAATGTGTTTTTTTTTTCTGAAACGGCAAAAAAATCTATTGATTAATATAATATTTACAAAGTTGAGAAAGCAATTGAATGTGTTAAAACAGTTGGATATGCCACTATGTACTCAATGTGAACAATAATAATGAAAGACAATTAGACAAATAGAGCAGAGCCCCACGAATACCTTGACTGATATGACTCGTTGTAACTAGACATGAGATATTCACTCATCGAAAGTAAAACTGGACCCAGAGTTTTCCCTGCAGCTTCAATAGCATCTTCCAGTGCCTTGCTTGAATCCGGAAATCTGTAAGTTGTTTGCCTATATTTTTGTATCCAGCCTCCATGCACATGCTCTGAGACCTACAAAATGAAAATACCTGATATGGAAATCATTTTGTAAAAGTGATGAAAGAAACACAAGCATTAAAAATTAAGTCGAGAAACCTCTTTCGCAATTTGTGAAGATAGATCAAAAGGAATTGGACCACCTCCACCACCCCCAGTTAACAGAGGATTGAAGTGAGAGGTAGTTAAAGTGATTGATTGCTGGTCAGGATGTGGCCTAAGCTCAATTAGTAGAAGACCCAACAACAAAAACACCGCAGGAATCAGCAGCTGGAAAATCAGAGTCTTTTGGTCTCGCCGAACTGAAACTGCTCTTTTTATTAGTAAAGCTTTCGAATGCTTCCAGAAAGTTGACCTTGAAAAGATACTAGCACAACAGCACTGCATGCTAAGGAACTTTATGACACTGAGCGTAGCGGACAAAAGTAGACTGCCAACTTTCCCTAAAACGGTTAATATAAAACCAAACACTTCAATATAACTGTTAAAGACTTTTGATTGATAAAGTCCCACTGAACCATAATACTGCGAGGGTTGGTTTACATCAGAATCAGGTATCATAAGAGACTTTTCATTATCGAGTCCTTCATTTTCATCAAAATCGCCTCCAGCAACTCTGAGGAATACCTCCTCCAAAGTTGTGACTGAGATACCATAACTCTCAATGCCAAATGAAGTAGCGTCCACCTTATCTGCATTTTCAGAACTACTGTTTGATCTTTTCATGCAATGCTCTATTTCTCGAAACATGCTTTCAAAGGATGTCGAGGATGCAAGGGGTAGCTTGAAAGAAATTTCATTACCAACCTGTCAGGCACAAAAAGAGCCAACGCATTTTTTACCATTCTACCATAATTATAGAATACAATTCATGATTCTGCAACATTCAGATTGAATTAACAAAAATGCCTTTCTTAAGTAGTATGTTATGAATGGGCAATGCAATCCCCATGTATGATTGACTGAACATGAATATTTAGAAGAATACCTCACTCACACATGTAGCTGATGGAATGTGCTTGTAAATAATATCATTTGCAACAGACGCCGTAGGTGCAGTCTGAAGACACGATGAGATAATGAGCAAAATGAGAAGACAACATAACGAAGAATCAAGAACTCAAACAACATTTCTCGGGATTCACAGACCTTAACCAGAGTAAGAGTATAACCAACACCAAACTGTTGCTTTAAGAAAAACGAGCTGTTAAGAAATGATTTAACAGATATGGTAAGAAGAAAGTTAATGATACGACGAGCACAAAACATAAAATTACCACATTAAAAAAGAGGGAAGCAACTCTATAGATAGTGACTTCAGGAGAGTGTGTGTGTGTGGGTGGGGGGGGTCTATTAAGTGTTACTATTAAACATAAACGTCAGGAAGCATATTTGCAGGGTAAATATTTTGGTTCAAAGAAGAAAAAAACCTTCCACAGCATTTAAGAGAGCCATTAGCCATGATAGCTATTCGATCTCCCAGCTCATCAGCCTCATCCATGGAGTGAGTAGTTAATAGTATTATCCTTCCTTTTTTTATTCTTTTAATTAACTGCCATGTCAACCGCATCGAGTATGGATCCATTCCACTTGTAGGTTCATCAAGGATAACAACCTGCTTAACAAAAGAGAACTTTCTTTTTATTCGTTTCTGAAAAAATGATTACTCGTGGACAAAGTGGATGATGTTTACAACCAAAACAAACCTTGCTATTTCCTATAAGTGCAATTCCAAGAGATAATTTCCTCTTCATGCCTCCAGATAGTGCACCTACAACAGTATTGAGTTTGTCTGCCAAACCCACCTGATGAAAGGATGGCACATAGATTAAGGGCTCTTGTTTGTACACAAGATATAGCTAATCAGAGCAATAGTTTTCAATATACTGCACAATGAAGAAAGATGCGTTGTTTAGATGTCGGATTGATCATCATGAAAATGATATAAACACTACTGTATACACTGTAGTTGAGTATATATTGTGCTACATACTAAACTGCAACCTATATACCCACCCAACATAACTATCCTAAAAAATTCCATTGGCCCCATAACTGCAGTTTATGTTAGAATACTCCCTATCTCCAAACAAATGTGCTGTTTGACTTTTTGAGGTCAAGTTTGACAATAAATTTTTCCTAAATAATTGCAAAGTCATGAAAGATAGTTTTATATTCAACATTCTATCACTTGTGATCTAGTAATTTGAAACCAAGTGAGGATATGTAAACAGGAGAAGCCCATATGGTCTTCAAGCCTAACTCTGCAATCAATAGCCAAAGTCTTTATCCTCGGCCTTTAGGGGATGCGGGGCTAAAACTTAACAAACACATACATTAGTACACCAAGATATGTTCACTACAGCAGCGCCTATCACGGCTTCTTCATGATAAACCACACAATGTACAATATCATTGACACATTCTATTAATACAATCATGCAAACAAGTTTGGGCAAAACACATGGCCTTTCTAATTCCATCATTCTAGAAATATATAAACTCCTTGCTGAGAGTCTGAGACTTGCCAAGCCTCCATATTATATACCCTTAAGCTAAAACTATGTTGGCAGTTGCTTTTGCAAGGAGAATGTAACCATGTTTGTCAGTTTCTCACGTGCTCACATCTTTACCTATTGGTGGACCAATCTCAAGATTATTTGTTACGCTCACAACATGAGTAAGCATCCCCGTTAAATAAAGGGAGTTAGCACAAGTTTAATGGAGCAAGTTGGATAGTTAAGGTTTTGGTCATGGCTTCTGGACTTGCTGCACAATAAACCTTTAGCTAAATTATGATGCCAATGATAGTTTGTGTGATTCAGGCTATAGTTACCTGGCAGAAAACATAGGTCCACGGTGAGTAGTATTTGATGGATTTACAAGCCCCTCAATAATAAGGATAATACTATAACAGGAAGGTTCAAACTGTATCCATATAGACGTAGAGCATTGTAATACACTGTTAACCCTAAACAAGTCCGGTAAATGTAAGCAATACTCAAACAGATGACTACATTGCCGCCTTTTATAACTTGAAGTACACAAACTGTGACGTCGGCACCATAGTTCATCAAATGTTTGACTACACAGCATAGAGTCCTAATTCCTAAAGCCCAAATCAATTCGAATATCCTATTTTCTCCATGAAACATGGTTCTAGTACCCAACCTTTAGAGAAGACAAATTACTAATGTAGGTGAACCTGACTCGTCTAATCTTAATCTGGACCCCATGCCTTCACTTCAAAATAAGAAACTAACATGTAATGACAAATGATACATTCTCCAGGGTCAAGGCAGCAACTACTAATGTGGTTTCAACTCAAGGCTACAAAATAGTGTGTGAGAACTCAACTAAGAGTGATACTATTGTGATGTTGTTAGGTTGTGACAGTCATTTCCACAATACTGGATCTGAAAAATAAAATAAATAAGAAAGAAGCGATTAAAATATACATGCCTTGCTCAAACATATTTGCATGATGCCATGATCGTATACAAAATTGTGGTCCATCACTAAGAAGTGATTATATATGTTGCTGTACCAAACCATCATTACATCGATATACCTCAAATACGTACTTGCCGAGTTTTTCATCCATCCCATAGAATCTTATTGGGGGGGGGGGGGGGGGAAGGGGCTTGCCAATCTGAAAGCCTTGTTTCTAAACATATACAGTTTTTTTAACCTTTTTGGGAAATAATTAAGCCTTTTAGTTTTACGCCGAGAAAAAAGAAAAGAAATTATACTAATTTATAACTTAATAAACCCAGTGTGCACCCCTAAGGGGCAACAATAGGTTGCCCACTCACAAAAAGAATGAAAAAATGTTTATTGCTGCAGAAAGATTTGAAAATTGTAATCTTTTTCCATTACATATTAAATTCCAATAGAGCTCCAGATATTGAAAGGGTAAATCTAGGATCTAATTTGATACATACTAAAAGTAAACCCTCAGTATATCATCTGAACAAAATGAAAGAGCTCTTCAGCAATATAACCTCTGCCATTTGAGAAACTAAAGATACTACTAATGTGGGGGGCACTTTTATTGGATCACTAGGTAAAAAACTGCACTCTGAAGCATCGACCTTTGCCACACATACAAATTACCCTTCCCTTATCATTTGTTTTCTATTATTCAAATAATATCCCTATTTCCAATTCCAACACCAACATATAAATTCAGAGAAGAATTCTAACGAAAATCTGCAGTGTCCAGGTTTGCAAGAAAAGAGAAACTTACTTCTTCCGCCATTTCAATAACCGCTTTCTCCAAATAATCCTCATTCACACCCTTGAGATTAGAAAATATTTCTAAATGCTCCCTTACCTGAAAAAAAGCACGTGACCAGAATTGTCATTTCATTATGATTAAGATCAACAAAAGAAAATTGAAACTGTAAACCATAAACTCATTACTGGAAATAGTATTTTAAAAATAATATTGTAATAAGAGATTAACTGAAGAGAGTGCTCAACTACATCCGTTCACGCACAAGTGTCCTAAGTACTAAATTTTCGGATAATCAAAAGACAGAAGAACAGAGAGAGGAAGTTTGAGGAAGAAAGAATTCTTACAGTTAATTCTTGGAAAAGAATATCGTATTGAGGGCAGACACCCAAACTTTGGCGTATTTCATCCTGCAAAACCAACACCAGAAACTGTAATTTGAATACCCTGTGATATTTAATTTAGTATTAATCCATGGATTCGACTCAAGTAAATGTAAATTCAAAATACAGGCCCCATGGACTTTATCTTACAATAATACATCCCCCTCCCCCCCTGCCTCCTCCCCCTCTGAGGTCTCACAATAACATTGCTTGTTCCATTCCACTATCTCAGAATAGATGACCCTATCCAAAAATGGAAAAGTACACTCCAAGTACCATAATTCACACCCTCACTTCACAAATGTGTGGTTCCTTTTAATTCCTCCATTTGTTTTGGCAAAATGATACCCCCTCAAAGTTTACTTATGTTATTCATAAACAATTATTTATCTTAAACTAAGTGCCATAAACTTAGGGATAGTTATTGCGGGGGGGAGGGAGTATAACATTGCATGGATCGCGAACAATTGTTTTTCTAAATTCTTGTATTCCCATTTACGGTGCTCATACCTCTAAAGCAGATGTTCTTTTCTTACTTCCACAGCATTACCTACTCCCACATTTTGAGTCCTACCAGCCAAACTAACTGAAAGAACCCCAGATAATTGGCATGCTTATCCCCACCGTTTGCACTTTCTAGGTGGCATACTTGACCAGTATTTAATGCAGTCAAGCCAGTTAACAATGAGAGGTTAGACGATTTATTGATTTTAGTCAAGTAAAATATTAAGGAAACTGGTTCGTAGAAGCTCGGCAGTACTCAACAATATCAAAATAAATATGGTGCAAAATTTTGAGAACATAAAAGGCTTCTCCAAAGAGAATGGGCTTCTATTGCATTTAAGTCTACTGGTCTTTATATTGATTAGATGGATAATCTCCCCAGGGAGAACTAACTCTTGTGCAACTTTTTGCATTTCAATATGTCAGCAGAAATCTATGGTTAGGAGGAATTGTGTACATTTCACAAAACTCATTAAAAATGCACTAACCATGTTTGTTAAGATGCTTTTTCCAAAAACTAGTGCATCGCCAAAAGTGGGACGAAGAAGACCAACAAGCATGGATATTGTCGTACTTTTACCAGCTCCATTATGTCCTGAAAAGTATATTATTCACATCATGATTACAAGAACAGAAGAAATGCCAGCTGCTAGGTGAGATGTTAGCGGTAAAAAAAAGGTCAAGGCCTTATTCTAGATGTCAGGAGTGCTCCAATAAGGATAAATCATTAACACCGCTCAAGATACCCAAAATTCTAGATGTGGAAGATTTAGAATTCATACATGAGTAAATGAAGAAGTTATTAAACTCAAATGATATGGCAATTCCGGCACTTTTTAAGGTTTTCCATCCAAAAGAGTTAATAGATAGCATAACTTCCCCAGAGGTTGTGAACTCTAGAATTAAGGGCACAAAGACATGCAAACCAGGTTCAAAATATGAAGAGGGATTTTAGAAAATTTCATGTAGAGATCGCAAATGAGTGATTATATCGGATATATGCCTAAAACACGAACAAATTCACATTATGGGTTCAATCAGCAACTATAAAACCAAAGTCTTTGAATCTCCAACTGCATCCAAAATTTAATTTGAATAAGCAAATAAATGTGGTACCTAGAAGAGCAAGACACTGGTTTTCGTGAAGTGTCAACTGTAAGGAATTGACAGCACAGCAAGTTGCCTTCTTACTGGAATATACCTTGTGCAAATTTCTAATCTGGATACATCTAGAGAACAGAAAAGATTGCATGGTGAGTACAGATTTAGTTCTTGATTCTTTTGCAAGCACAATACCCTTCAATTGTTGCGTTTGTTTACCGGCCATCAAGTTCCTGTTGCTTCATTTCAAAGCTTACAGCTTCCTCCGCAGGTATATGTACATCTCTTTGAGAAAGGTAAGGATTCTCCTCTGGGTTGCTGCTGGATGTAAATTCTTCGGCAGTGTTCTTCTTTCTTGAAAAACATTTATGAAATAGGGAATTCCATGGGTAGCGGAATCCATTTTCCGTGTGGAGGGCCTGTCAAATGTTCACTTAAATGTCATAACCTATAAACTGAAAGGCCTATATTTTCATCCAAAGATCAAGGAAACTTAAGTGCACCAATAACATGCTTAACTCCAGCAGTACCGTTGGACAGTTACACACTTGAGGAATTTTTAGACTAGAAACTGCAACATGCAATTACTGAATGTACCTTATCGAGATATAAACCAATTGCACAGTATACAAAAGTGTCGAAGAACATCATCAAAAGACAGACCAGAAAGCAAACCCCAGAAGAATCCTGAAATAAAATGAACCAAAATTATAGAACTGGTTAAAGAGAAAGAAAATAGTCAAAGAAATTAAATTAGACACATACCCTCCACATGTTGCTCCAACGAAGTCCAACTTGTGCACGTTCATAGTCAGCAAAGTTAACTGACCCTAAGGCAAATGCCGTGGGTGAAAGGAAAGATGCCATGACCTTGAATATCCTATGGAAATATGTAATTGAGGTACATTTTGTACTAAACATAATAAATTTATTTGTGGTAATAAGACTTACATGGAAACAGCCTCATCATCGACAGAATAATAAGGGAAAAAAGCTCCAAGGAAAGCAAGTGTTCCAACAGCTACTGCTGTTTTTGCCCGATTGAAAAACGTGGATATCAAGAATGACAACATTATTGAGCTGAGTCCAAAAGTGAAGAAGTACACAAACACCAGTGACTTGTCGCTGTACTTAAAGAGAGTTCCCATTGTGCAAAGTGTGATAATTCCAGAAGAGACTGCAAACTGCCAGATTAATATAGTATGAGAATCCTGGAAACCCATCTCAGTAAATAACAACACAATGGAGGAAAGTAACTTAATCAAAGTGCAATACTGTAACTCAGACCTGCACAGCATAGGTGAGAAACCATGAGAGATAAAACATTTCGTCTTTTAGACCCATCATGTAATGACCCTCTTTGATCTTCTGCTCCTGATGTATCAGTATTGAAAGTGTAGGCAAAAGGTCAGAAAACCCCGTTACTCGAGTTGAACAAATACAAACAGGTTAAACAGAGAACCAAGAGATTCAAATATGCAATACCTTTTCATAAACAGAGTAGCTAATCAACCGAGAGATGGGATAGAGGAAACCCAACAGGTACCTAATCCAGTAATATAATTACAAAAAACAAAGGCATCAGTTCATATAACACATGAATTGTTGAGAGTTGATCAACAGGAATAGAAAATTCACAACATGATATGAGACATACAGTACTCCCATCACTCTCTTGACAATTGACTGAAATTCATCATCAGTGTATGCACGAGTTGGAAATGGAGCAAGTCTTATATTTGAAGGGCTAAACTGATTCCATTGAACATTATTCTTTGTCCGTAGTATAGTTGAGTCCAAAGCTATACTGGTATCTGCATTTGCCATCCGTTGTTGTGCAGCAAATATAACAAATGAATCCATTACTTGTTGGATCTGCAAAAGATTAGTATCGAAGAAATAACATAAATGATTGAATGGTTCAAATAACTTATATGATTGAATTAATACAAATGCCTTCTCAATTTCTTTCTTGCTTTTGCTTTTGAAAGGCAATCTCTTCTGCAGTTACAAAAGAAAAGATCAACTCCAGGATATATGCCTCCCAAACATTGTATCCAAACTAGGACTTATAACAGAAATACTCAAAGCAGGTATGGTTCCTTCCTTTCCAAAGATACCAAATGATACCATCCTAGAATCCTACTCCGAAATAAAATTTTAAATCTGTTTCTGCAACTTCTTAGTACAGTCTCCTAAGAACTGAATCCATTGATGGGTGTGGTTTCCACATTTTAGGCACTAGTTTAGAGAAAGAGAAAAAAACTATCTACTAGCCAATGAAGAATCAATACTTGGTCGTAAATTTTCACGAACAGAAATAATCCTCAATATCAATATAGAGTAATGAGACCATACAGTTAAAAACCCGCTGAAGCCGTACTGCAATATTGGTAGTTCGTTCACACCTAATTCCAAGTCATTTAGGAAAGGCCCATTAGTGTCCATGATGGACTTCACACTCGGAAATCCGGAAAACGCCCATGTGTGGTTTAAACGTATGCTATAATCAAATAAACGAGGGCCTTGATCATGAAAGACAATTGCTCCTTTGATTGTTGGATTTGTGCAATTCCTACAAGAAAGTTTGTTCAGTGCAACGACTCAGTGAGATCCACTTACTAAATTACAGCATTACATCCTGCAGAACTTTTTCTCCACGCCCCTATCGTGAGATTTTTGGGGTGGGAGGAAGACCATTAACCAACAATCAAAACTCACTTCACAATATTGTAAGCACCATAACGATCTGATTGTATGTATGTCTCTAGCTCTTCTTCATCCTTGTAAACTCTTGAAGTCAGCTTCATTAACACATGCACACAAATATCACAAACAAAATACAGAGGACGCAAACAAAAGACAAAATACCAATGCATACCTTCAGCAAAGGAAACTTCACTGATAGTAAATCGATCATCATTCTTGTCTCACTTGTATCCGGAGCAAATGCCAAATAACCTCCACTCGCATATAATGATTCTAATATTAAATTGAAAGGAGGTGACTTGTTATCTTTTCCCACTTCCACAAGCATCTCTTTTCTGATATACCTGCATAGTACACGTTTTATTTTACATTTGGAACTCAGAGTTCCCTCTGTATTCAAAGTATATACTAACTCCATCCCAAAATATTTGATGTTGTGAACATTTTGACACAAATTAGGGGAATTATTTACCATAGGCGCACCTACTAATTCCAATATCCATTCAAAATTAAATGGGAAAATGAAAAGGTGGTTTAACAACAAAATGGGATAATGTGATTGGTAATGTTAGTTAATTGGAAATTGGGGAAGGGTAGAATTGCGATCGTTCATAATAGAAAAGGTGAAACTTTAAAAACTCAAGATTTCAGATATTGTGGGATAAAAGTAGTATGCAGTTTCATAATTTTGCGTACATCTACTTATATTTGTGTCTACAATTAAACTCTGAATTTGGTAAATTTGTAACAAGTCTTCCCGAATTTGACTAACTTTACTGCAGACCCTCCTCTTCCAACTAATAAATTCAAGCATTAGATACCATTAACCACGTCACTTTGTAAATCTATATGGACTAGTAGACAAATTGGCAACTCTAAAATACTATCTGTGTATTCTCCAAATACAACATCTAGAGGGTGAAAAGGCTAAGAAACATACTGCTGTGCTGGATGTAGTTGCGTATCAACTTTTGTCCTTACCGCTATAAGCAGAAACATAACAACAGTGGGAAGTAATATCTGTCATTCAAACAGACAAAAAAATGAATCAAAAAACTCTTCATTATGTACATGCCAGCTATGAAACTCTATAAGAATAGGCACAGGATAAAGAAGTCAAACAAACTAAATCTCTTCTATCTCCTTTTTATTTCGATTTCCAGATGCATGATTTGATTAAGACAGAAGGTGAATAAAGCTCAGAAATACTCCATACTGCAATAAATGAAGCTGAAAAACGTGAATATATAGATAAAAGCATCAAGGTTCCGGAACATAAATGCAATCCAACAAAGTATATCAGATATACAAAACTAATTGCTATGAATTCCAAGGAGTAGCATACCACCCAGTAATAACAAATTGACCGAGCATACTACTCAATTGCTCTTCATTTGAACATAAACAGATTCAATCCAGATCACCAAGCAATCACACGAACCTTAAAGGTATTATTACACGTTAAATCTCAGTTTCTTACATCAATTTGAGAAACTGCCATTTGACTCAACATTAACCAATCTACAAAACAAATCATTTCCAATCAACAACAATATTGAGGAATCAAAGACACCTCCACACGACAAACATGCAAACCTGAAAATTATAAACTAGTAAAATCGAATAGAAAACCAACTAGACAGTACACTAAACGAAGGCGAATAATGTGAAATTACAGCTTCCAACTAAAAATATAACATAGATTCAAAAGTCAATTACTTCGACTCTTAAGGAGCAATGTACATAAATAAAATTTCCCAAGCATGTGAACTTCACTAGACTATCAGCACACTGAATCCAGTTTACGAAACAGCTACATGCACCAAATTCTCACTTTATCTAAAGAAATGCAAAATTACTCAATACCTCAACCGATCAACAAAACAAATAGCATCCAATCAACAAAAGTATTAACTAATCGGATAAACCTATCATCAAACAGCTACATGCACCAAATTCACTCATCAAATTCTCACTTCAATACCTCAAGCGATCAACAAAGCAAACAGTATTAACTAATCGGATGAAATTATCATCAAACAGCATGCAGGGCGGAAAATGTAAGCTAATGAAATCGAATTGGTAAAACCTCAGCGCAAGTAACGAATGGATGTCGAATTTTGAGAAGCCAGTTCTTCCGTAGCATAGCCTTGAGCTGACGTGAGGAAGACCTCATCGTGGTAGGATTCTCCTTTGCCATAGAGGAGATCAGGAGAATATTCAACAGAACTCCTCCTCTGGTTCAGAATTTCCGAACAGTTTTGCACAGAGACTGAAGTGGAGGAGTGAAAAACCCAAAATTAGAGTGAGAGAGAATAATAAAGAAAATTATCCATTGTACTTTTCGCAAAAAAAAAGGCGTGTACAGAGAGGGAGAGGTGGCGATGCTACAAGGAAGAAACAGCCTCGCGCCTTTTGATGAGTGGAGACATTTGGAATAAAATTGCTTGCGTTGTTTTACTTTTTCATTTCTAGTGGAGTGGAGTGGAGTAGTGTATTCGGACCGACGTCTACATACGTGTTTTGTAAATTACTATAAATTAAGCAAATCGTATATATTAATATAAATCTTTCAGCTACATTGTTCAGTTCATTTTACTTTCATTTGTATTTTCTGTTCAAATTTATTCAGTTGAGTTCAGTCCAAACTTCCGTAATTGAAATTTATACTCTAAATAAATTAAAACCAGTTTAAATTATTACAAAATCTTGGGAGAGTCCATCTACCATAAAAAAGTCCACAAAGTCCAACTAATAAGTAATAGCCACAAAAACCCATTACCAATTTCGTGGGTCAAACCCGGCCCAATTGGGTCGGGTTTGACCCGCGAACTTAAGAACCCATTTAAAAATATAAAAAAAGAGCAGGAT
>JAYMSL010000259.1:0-28435 GCA_036897195.1 Plantago coronopus
CCTAAAATAGATGCTCAATTCCCTAAGCGAGCCGAGCCCAAGCCAGGATATGATCAACTCAAAACTCGACGAGCCGGCTCGATTACTACTACTAATAATAATAATTAATAATAATAATAATAATAATAATAATTATTATTATTATTATTATTATTATTATTATTATTATTATTATTATTATTATTATTATAAAAGTAAAACCCTAAATCCTATCCTAAGTTCCTAACCCAAGTTATACCGGCCACTCATTTCCTAAATCCTAATTCACATAGCAGTCGGCTCCTCAGTCCCCCAGATCTGATTTGTCTCCGCGGCTCCGCCTCACACTCCACAGCTCCACTTCCTTCGTCAGTCTCCACCGACCACCGCACCAAGCCCGCTCGTCACTGCCACTTCACAGCTCCACTTCCTTCGGCTCTCTCCACCGACCACCGCACCAAGCCCGCTCGTCACTGCCACACTCCACAGCTCCACAGCTCCACTTCCTTCGGCTCCTTCACTGCCACTTCCACCAAGCCCGCTCGTCACTGTCGGGTACTTTGCTTCGTCACTCGTCTCCAGCTCCACCCGATTGATTTTGGGTAATTACTCTTACCGACTGTTTTTCTTTTTTTTCTGTGATTACTTTCTTTTTTTCTTCGATTGGGTAATTACTGCTACTTTCTTCGTCAGTCGGGGTAATTACTCCAGCTCCACTCGTCTTCACTGCTACTTTCTTTTTTTCTTCCATTGATTTTGGGCTTGAAGATAAGGTGTTAGTTTCTGTTTTGAATAACTATTACCGACTGTTTGGAATTCATATTAGTTAGTGAGTGATTTATTTTTTCTGCTACTACAGGGAAAAAGGTAAATTGTTCTGGATGGAGGATGAAAATAATGAGTTGGTTGATTTGTCTAATGGAGATGAAGATAATATGGATGATGAGTTTATGACTGGTGATGTGAATATAGATGATGAAGATGCAGGTGATGGAAATGAGGGTGAAAATAGAACTGAATCAGAAACTGGGCAAGAAACCAATGCTGGAGATGATGATGCTGAGGATGTTGTAGTGAAGAAAAGAAAGAAACATTCTACAGCATGGGATGATTTTGAGATTGTGATGACTAACGGTGTTAAAAAGGCTCGGTGTATACATTGCAAAAAGGAATTCAAAGTCAGTGATTCTGGATGTACAACAAGCTTAATTCGGCACATTCCGAGGTGTACTGTTAAGAAACTACAGCTTCTAAAGCAGAAAAGGCTTACCTTCAAGCCCACAACAAGCAAAGTTGAATTGCCTCGTGTGACATCGGGAAGGTATGATCATGATAAACAGAGGGAATCTATTGCCCATTGGATTCTTATGAATGAAAAGCCTTTCAGTGTTGTGGAGGAAGTTGGTTTTAATTTTATGATGGGGATGAATCTTCCGTATGAAAAATATTCTCGCACCACAGCCACACGAGACTGTTTTGCTCTCTATGAGCGAGAGAAGAGGAGGTTGAAAATCCAGTTAAAAGGCATCGATAGGATTTCTGTGACAACTGATGTATGGAAGTCGGACCATCAAAAGTCCTCTTATATTTGCTTGACTGGGCACTTCATTGATTCTGATTGGGTTTTACAGAAGCGACTTCTGAATTTTGTTAAATTCCCTCCTCCGCATTCAGGTACTCATTTAAATTTCTACTGTTCTTTTCTACTGTTCTATTTTTATGTGACTGGTCATTTATTCATGATATATATATTTTTTAGGTGTTAATATTGCAAGTGTTTTGCGCAAATGTATGCTGGAATGGGGCATTGAGAGTAAGATTTTCTCGATTTCTGTTGATAATGCGAGTAACAACAATGTGGCATGTGATCTAATGAAACATACCTTAAGTAGGAGTCGGACTTTACCTTTAAATGGTGATTTATTTCAAGTGAGATGTTGTGCACATATATTGAATTTGATTGTGCAAGTTGGCTTGTCAATGATTATTAAAATCATCGAGAATGTGAGGGAAAGTGTTAGATATTTGAATGCTTCAGAGTCTCGTCTTTTCAGTTTTGGTGGTATTGTGAAACAAATGAACCTTGGTAAAAGAAAACTGATTCTTGATTGTTCGACCCGCTGGAATTCTACATATGATATGTTATCTGCTGCTCATGCTGTTAGGGATGCGTTTCCAATTTATGCAAGTACTGATGATGACTATAAACACTGTCCTAGTGAGGAAGATTGGGTCAAGGTAGAACAATTGCTTAGAATTCTTGAATCGTTCTATGAAGCCACTTTAATGATTTCCGGATCAGATAATCCAACTTCAAACAATTTTCTTCCCGTTATTTGGAGGATCCAAGAGGTGCTAAATGAAGCGGAGAAAGATGTTACTCCATTTGTGCAAGAAATGGTCAAGAAGATGAAGCCAAAGTTTGACAAGTATTGGAAATTGTGTTACAAGATGATGTCTATATCTTCTGTTTTAGATCCAAGGTTGAAAAAGAGGTTGGTTGAATTTTCTTTCAAAGTCATTTACCCAGAACGTGTAGCCAAAGACATGATTAAGGAGGTTGAGGATGATCTAGATTCTCTTTTTGATTTTTATAATTCAAACCATAATGCCTCACGTGCCCAAGCTAGCCAGTCAACCGATGTGCCAATGTCAAGTGTTGATCTTCCAGAATCCTCAAGTTGGGCAAGATTTAAGAGCTATGTGGAATCTGTTGAAAATGAGCCTCCTGAAAAGTCGGAATTAAAAGTATATTTGGAAGATGGGTTGTATAAAAGTAGCAGTAAAGATTTTGATATTTTGGTTTGGTGGAAAGAAAATAGCAGCAAGTATCCTATTCTCTCAAAAATGGCATGTGATGTTTTGGCTATACCTGCAAGTACTGTAGCATCAGAGGCTACATTTAGTGCTGGAAGTAGAGTCATTGATGCGTACCGTGCATCATTGGCTCCAAACACTGTGGAGATGGTAATGTGTGGTGGAGATTGGATTCGACGTCTACATGGAGTTAAGGGACAACCAAACACGGTATGTATTTCTTTCTTTTTGATTTATTTTCTTCTCTCTCAAAATCTCTCATCTATTTTTCTATCACTATTTTTTTTTTCTATCACTGTTGTTTGAAGATACTGTTATGCTGATGGATTTTTGTTCATATTTTGTTTATTTGTTTTCTATCACTGTAGCAAGGTGACGAAGAAGCTTTGGAGATTCCTATTCCATATCCAGCAGATTAATAGAGAACAGGTTTTCTTCTTTTTGACTTCGGTGACATGTTTATTATTTTTAATGAAATGGCTTTTGTTTCTCCTTTAGAGTTTTAGACATGTTTAACTTGTATTCTTCTTGATGTTGGCTGCTTTCTTGAATTCAATTAGTGCTGTAATGGACAGTCTGGTATAATATATACTCAAAGTCTTGTTAGGTTGTTCTGATCTGATCTCATACTTTGAGTTTGAGTCATCTCATTTTGATCCAAACATTGTTTGACTTGAAGCTGCATATTTTGTGATTCAATGTGATCACAAAAGGAATCGAAGTTTTAATCTTTTCCAATATCAAAGAAAAACAGAATCATGATACATATTCGACAACCTGGGCGTGAATGCAGTCTGATTTTCAGTTTCTTGTTAATGAGACATGTACATTATAGTTCAGCTTATCAATGAAATGGTTTTCATCCTTGTGTATGCAGGTTGGTGATGTAAACTTGCAATTGCTCTTTGCCGCTGAAGTTGGAGTGCTGAAGCTTGAAGTTGGAGTTGTATTTTCATTCACATTGTGTAATTCATAAGACTTAGACCATTTTCATGATTTGATTTTGTAGACTGTCTATTTCATGGTTTGTAAGAGAGATAAAATACATTTTCATGATGTGGTTGACATTATCTATTTTGGTAGTTGGAACTGATTTTAGTTGGTATTTATTTTATCGTGTTTTTTGCCCCAAATTTGAGTTGAAAATCGAGTTTCGAGGCGAGCTTTCGAGCTAACGAGTCGAGCTCACGAGTCGAGCTAACGATTCGAGCTCGCGAGTCGAGCTAACGAGTCGAGCTCACGAGTCGAGCTAACGAGTCGAGCCAGAAAAGCTCGACGAGTCGAGCTCGAGTTTTCCAAAACTTAACGATCTCGAGTTCGAGCTCGAGTTTTTAGGCTCGATCGATCTCGAGCTCGAGTTCGAGCCGAGGCCAGCTCGTTTCTTAACGAGCCGAGCCGATCAAATGCTCGACTCGACTCGACTCGTGTGCAGGCCTACATGTTCATTCGTTTGTGAATAGATCTCACTTCTTCCACGTACACACACCTCAACTCGAGTGGTGAGAGAGGAAGAAACACATCATACTACAATAACCCTCACCTCATTGCATGCACAATTTTTGCTCATTGCACGCATCGCAAAACAATTCCCCGAGTCACCCAAAATTAGATTGTTCAAAATCAAGTATGTTTAACTTGAGAATTCTGATGGATGCATTTAAAAAAGACACATCTTATTGAATGCGAAGTATTCTAAGCTGCTTTACGTCAAAATAAACTTTGGGGAAATATAAATTTACAATCACCCCTTATTAATTTTAATTGTGTGACGTACTTGTCATGCATGGTCCGACGAACCGTCCACCGCTTGTGAGTTTTGGATTTGTTTGTCTCTGATATAATTTGTAATTACCGAATTCCTGCCTGGTCGAGCCCCGACTCTTTGGGATGACGTGATACTCCTTAATTGCTAATTTGATATATGTTGGCCCTATAGAGCATCACATGCACTCTGTTCTCACTTGTAAGCGTATCAGGTACGAATGACATTGGGTCGGGTTTTCTCCGGCATATCAAAGCCTAAGCTCAATCCATGACCTACACCAGGTCTAAATTCTAGGCCCAAGCTCGAAACCAGATAGGACCCGACTTGGCTCATCTATGTGATTGGTGAAAACCATTCTTTTAGAAGAAAAACATTAATTTTATAGCAAATAAATGTTACGAAAATGTCAAAACAACTCAATATACAAACATAAACATAAATATTATTATAAAAAATACACAATATAATATACTTTGCATATCTCAGAGTCTTGGGGGGGGGGGGGAGTACGAGTTTTTCTTAACTTAAGGAAAAATAGATCCTATCGTCAATTTTCGCGGGCCAAAACAACCTGACTTTAATTCGAGGACCGTTTTGACCTACTAGAGCAAGAACCTAATTTACCTTCACATCTTCATTTTTTTAATATAAAAATTATTCTTGCTATTTATGTTTATCTTTCCCTAATTCTATTTCCTCACATTCATCAGAAGAAACTAAGAACCGAACATTCAATTCGATTTATTCCCCCGTTTCCAGGAATATTGACTGACTGAATAACTCATTAAGCTCCGAGATGAAATTCGATTGCCATGGATGTATGTATGTGTGAAAATCAATGACCCGAGGGTTTACAATTGACCATCTGGGTCGATTGTGATTGAATTCAAGTCCAAAAGGCAATACTAGACGATCTGGGAACTCACTGCAAATTGTGAAACTTCATTAATGGAGATTTTGAGATTTCGGTATATCAACTCTTGCCTTTCTAATTCGATTCACGCTTTAATTGAATGGTTTGATTCTTGTTGATGATGATTTGTGACTGGTGAGATGATTCCACATTGATTTGATGATTTTGATATTTGGGATTTTCATAAACTTATTAATGCAATTTTGAGAATCAGTTTCTTTACTAACATAAACTTATAAACACGTTTTACCGCACCGTTCAAATTTCATTTGATTGATGTTGATTCTTCAAGTCGAGAAGTGATATTGATAAGTTCTTTAGCTTTCTACTTCGATTTTTTAAAGACTTAGGTGCGCTATATTATTCTTCCTTCTTGTAAATGTGGTCTTGTATTTACACTTTCATTTATTACCAGATGTTCGACGAAAGTCCTGGTAGAGAACTCAGTACAAATAATCATTCTGTATGTAGCCTTATTGTTTCAAAATAAGTTACTTGTAAACTTTCTTCAATATTGTGCATCAAGTCTGGCTACAGTGTATATGTTCTTTATTATGGTGCATCAGTGCTTGTTACGTGTGTCATTAGCTGTTAAAGAGTATCATTGGTTGTTTGTAGTGTATCAGTCCTTATTACGATGCATCTGTGCTTGTAACGAAGAACCGGTTCTTCTTACAGTGTATCAGTGCGTGTTTGTAGCGTATCAGTGCTTGTTTGTGGCGTATCAGTCGTTGTTACGGTACATTTGTGCTTATTACAATATATTGGTGGTTGTTACGATGTATAAATTCTTTGTTATGATATAACCAATCAATGTTTGTTTGTTGTTTTGTATTAGTTTCTTTATTAAATGTATCAGTGTTATGGTGTATAAATATTTGTTATTGTGTATTGGCGTTTGTTATGTTGTATAAGTAATTGGTTTGTTTTTTAAATGACAAATCTAAGCTACGCACCCTACTCTATTAATACACTATTCCTTTACCAACCTTACAACTACAATTACACTTAAATCAACCTTATGACTCCAAATAAATTCATACTACCTTATGTTTCAGTCGGGGTTCAAACCCCCAACCTCTACTGTGATACTCTAGCATCTTTACCAGTCGGCCACCCTTATAACTCCTCATTAACTTGGTTTTTAAAATTAGTTATTTTTTATTTTTTCCCCAACTTTGATTCCTCCTAAAACCACTTCTTTGCATATTAGGACATATACTAATCATTTAAATTACGGGCCATGAAAAGCCCGTACAAGCATACGGGCCAAAAAGTAAAGCCCATGCCCGAAAAGACATGCCTAATATACAAGCCCAAGCCCAGTAAAAATGGGTCGGGCCCAAGTTAGGCATGAGCATCTCGGGCTTACTTGCCATCCCTAGCACTCGGAGACTTCCCAACAGTTCACTCATACTAACATTGCTACAGAATATAACAATTTTTTTTTTTTTTTTACTTTAGAGTGATTATGGATAGATTCCCGGAAATAATGTACACCATTTTTGTATGAGTAATGCTCTCAATTCTTTTAGACTCTTTAGAACTTTAGGTCATTACTTAAAGTTTATTAATTTATTGGTTATTTCTATAATCTACTTTGAAACAATAAATTATTAAGTGAGTCAAGATTTCGCAAATATTAAAAAAAAACTTTTTTTTTTATTTCATAACTTTCATCCATCGTCACTTTTACTTAATGGATATGATTGATTGAAACTCATTAGGATACTTTAACAATGAATATTCCTTCTTTATTATCAAATTGCCAATATATTATATACATATTCATAATACTGATAACCTTTTCATGTGTACGGTGCTTTTACACCCAACCCATTTCCAATGACCACTATATATACCAGCTTCTACGTTACCATAAACCATCAAACAAGTACTAAAAACTACACAGTGGGAAATAAGAATTAGAAATGGAAGAAAACAAAAATCCTTGGTTGAAATCAACTGGGGATGCTTTTAATACCATTCAGTCCCAACTTCCGCCACCACCACACCAAAATTGCGCAAGGTGCAACTCTAATGATACAAAGTTTTGCTACTACAATGATTATAGCTTTGCGCAACCGCGCTACTATTGTAAAAGTTGTTGCAGGTATTGGACCCATGGCGGAGACTTGATGAATGTGCCGATCGGTGGGGGCACCAGGAAGAATAATAAGCGGCGCAGGGACTCATGTGGACCATCTTTGTCTAGTGTGGTTACTCGAACTAACGCTGCTCCACCTCCACCTCCATTTCCACCTCCACCAGCTCCTCCGATTCTAGTTCAAGGTCAGGGTTTAATGCCAGCTGATTTTGGTACTAACAACTATGTGTATCCTGGTGGATCCCTATTGTCTTCCTTGGCTGCATTTCAGTCAATCAACCAACCCCCTATAGGTTCATCAAGCAATAGCGGAAGGTTTGGGGCGACCATGCCTGTGATGCAAGGTGTCAACTTTCCGGCTATGAGTCCGTATGCTCCGCCTCTACAATTCAATACTGGGCATGTACCAGCACAACATGGTTCGGAGTTGGTGCACAAAGACGGCTCCACCAATAATTTATATGGAGGGCGGGGTGATTTCGAGAGCGATACTATGGTGGACGAAGTGGATCACCTGTTGAATCCAACCTATTCCGGTGATAATGTTGTCCAGAAACACTTCGGGATTGGTCCGTCCGAGTGATTAGTAGATTCTCATACAAGAGAGATTTTCATAATGACCTCAATATTTTTAGAAGGTCTCTCTTGTATTTCATGTGTGTTTTGGTTGTGTGTTTTTTATTCGAGTGAGTTTGAGTGTTTGTATTATTATTGACGGTTTCGTTTGCTTGTCATGCTGGTGTGGCAAATTATGGTTCTCTAGTTAGTCTAGCGCATTGCATCGGAGACAATGTGTATCACATATATGGTTATGCAAACCATATATTTATAGAGAATCACATGTTCTGTTTGGTTTGTATTTTCATTCAACTTTGAGATACAAAGTTTTATTAATCTTGTATTTTATGTTTATATATCTTTTGGTTGTTCTTACTACTTCGATTTATGTCAAGTTAAGAAATTATATTGGTACCTTTCATAGTTAGCTGAGAGTGGAATCTGAAAGAGAAAAAAAATGTTTGGTGAAGAAAGAAATAATGCTTAAATCTATATTTACCAAACCGGTTTATTTATACTTATTAAATTCCAGCCAAATTGGAAATTGATGATTTGTTTGTTAAATCCTAGATATACTAAAAGTTTAAAACCTTACATTCAAGTAATATGTCAATTGAATAATTTCGCAAAATATTTTATATTTGTAAGGCGTGATTTACTTCCATGTTATTTATAAAATCTCATATATAGTAATTCATTTTCCAAGTCCTATACTTTTTAGCCCAGTTAATATAATCTTTTATTTTCTCGAAAACATTACACTGTCCTCCTATAACCCTTTCTCTTTTATGAAATTTTCAATATGATGTATTGCACACTCTCTAGTTTTCACTCGCATACTGTAACTGTAATTCTCTAAATTTAAGTTCTTTGTATTAACGTTCAATCACAATCTCTATTTCTCATAACTCGTCTCTTAAAACTTTAGATGCTACACTCCAACACAAGACCGACGTCGCTCGACGGACTTACTTACGAAATGCTAATCCTGTCATGATAATTCAAGCACTCGAGCAGAGAACTAGAACGCACTAGCGAAGACGAATATACGAGGCAGGTAGTGTCTCTTTCACACCCATGTTCTCGTTCGTCTGTAAATAGAAGAATAAAAATCAATAACTGGATCTCTCTCTCTCTTTCTTCTTCTTCCACACTCACCTTAACTCAACTGGTGAGAGAGGAAGCAACAACACACTACTTCTTCTGAGTAATCTCTCACACAAACACCTTCTATACAAACAATCATCACTAAAACCCTACCTATTTCACTTTCTCTCTCTCAAAACCGCCTGAGTTTCTCGCCGCTGATTGTATCGGAGGAACGTAATTTGGCTGCACAGATGGACATTGACCCGCGCCAATACGAGAAAATGGTAACCCAGCTTCTTCATCGTGCTGTTTTGCCTTTCTTGCATTTCCCTCAGTGATTCCTGCTCTCCATTTTGACTCTATTGATGTCTCCTGTGATCGCCAATTCGATTTCTTATATGTCGTTTCTTATCTTGAAACTCTCTGTGGATGTGATTGAAGTTTTTGATTGTTTGTTCTGGTATTGAATTGGATTTATGGATGAATTCTAGCTCATTTGTTTATCCTTGCCAATGGGAGTTATAATTAACTGGGTAATTAATATGGCGGGTTTGGAGTATAATCTATCTGATTGTAGGGTTATAATTCTTGCAACTCTTAATGGGGTATTCAGGAGGAATCTTTGCCCTAATTCATTTGTGTATTAATGCCACTGCTTGGGACTATTTTCAAGTATTATGTTTCTGCTTATTTCTTGGTGCATGATTGCTCATATTCTTGCTAGGAAGTCGAGGAACGCGATGTCCATGAGATTGTGCGGTCGTATCTTTTGCACAATTGCTACAAAGAAACTCTAGAGTCGTATGTTGCTGCTACTGGATTGCAGCTGCCTGAGAATCATCTTGAAGATATCGAGAAAAGGAAAAGTAAGTAATGTCTCTTTAAGGATGATAATATGATATCACATAATGATTTATTGTGATCAATTTGGTATTGAATGACTGTTACTATGTTATTATTGCAACAATAATATTAAGAAGTTGCATAGCGTGAACTTTGCAAAGACAAGGGATGACAAGAGATGCCCGTGTTTAGCTGGGAATCCTAGGTTCCTGGAACGTTTAAGATTGGGCATCCAAAGATATTTTTTCAACCTAGCCCACGTGACCTGCTTATGGGGAATGTTTCCAATCAGTTGATTCCCAAAGGATGTGGTTTGTTGTGTCTCGACATTCCAAATATAGAATACTAGTTGCTCAATCTGCTTTTAATTTGATTGCCTTTCACTCGTGTTCCATATTACATGGAAACTGTGGTATCTGCATGTAATACATGATGTATCATATTGCGGGACGAATGCCAATATATGATATGTAGCATCTAAAAATTTATATTTCATGATTTTTTATATGTCGGCTGTCACCTGTCAGTACTAACATCAATCTGTTATTTGGAGCAAAGAAACTGATAATATACTAAATTGGTTGTGGTGCATGACTAATTTCTAATCTGGTTAGATGTTTCATGTCAACACATGACACGTCAATATGACTCCTGAACGAAAGCATCACTTTGGGTTTGTTTTTCACTTTCCCACCTCAATTCTTTTCAAACACCGAACCAGGAAGGGGAGGAAGGGGAGGAAGGCTTCTCCTTTTCTTTTTCCTTCTTGTAGTCCTTAAAATAGTTGAAGGAAGATGACATTTTTCCTTGTAGTTTCCTTCTTTATATGTAAGTTGTGACTAGAATTTGACATGTATGCTGTATATATTCTACCTCAGCTTCTTCTGCAAAATTCACAACGTTTTTGTATTCTGATTTGCTTTCATAATCTTTGGTTGTGTATGCTGGAAAAGAAATGAAAGACACATTTATAAATAGTTCAAAGAACAACTATGGGCCTGTTTAGCAAAACTAGCTGATAAGTCTGTTGATTTTTATGGAAGTGTCTAGTAAAGTATTTATCCAATAAAAAATATTTCTTGGTGTAGCCTAAAAGACCTTTCTAGTAATTAATCACCTTTCTATATAACACAAATCTCCGATGAAACCAACTCATAGGAGTGAAATAAACTAAATATTGACTACTGAATAATAAACCCTGAAGTCTCTTAAATAGTTATAATCAAGTGATGACTTTGCAATTTTTCTTAAACTCTGTTAAGTAACTAGCCTATTATTACTAAAAAAATTATGATAATAAATCTTTAATTGTCATAATAATAATATGTGACATAACTGAAGAGGCAGGAAAGCTCCGTCGTCCTGCCTCTTCAGTCTCTTCTAGTAAATTCCCATAACTTGCAAGTGAAAGAACTCATTTCTAGCCTTCTAATGAAGGATTATGAATCTATTGTATACACGCATAACCAGCAGGTGATAATATTCATGATCACTCTTATCTTTTCCAGAGATATGGGATGAGTGACATGCTGTGATTGCTGGGAGTGTTAGGATTTCTCGCAGCTTATCTTTCCTATATAAGATGCAAGGGTCCACAAGTGCTTCCTCCTCTTGTGGCTCATCTCCCATGCCAAATATATACATGTCCATGCCAACTTCTTCCCCCTTTCCTTCCCTCTTAAAATTGGCCTTCAAGGCTGGATTTGGAAACATCATTTGCTGAAGATCTACCACAAATATATCTAGCAATAATATGCACGAGGTTGCTGACATGCAATTTTGAATGCGTAACTTGGAAAGTCTCAGGAGTATCTTGATCTTTGGAAGTTGGTGACTCAAAGTGTTAGGGATTTGTGCCTTTGCTGGCCATGAACAACAACATTCATGGCTTCTGCCGTTTTCCATTTATGAATAACTTATATACGAGATGCATCCTGTCTTGCATTTCCAATATTAAGTGTCTGAAAATATAGGTAGTCAGTCCCCCAAAACTTTATATCTAGGAGATCTGGGTTGGCTTCAAGAAGTATAAGTACCCCATTGTGAATTTCATATCGAGGATGTAATTGGCTCAGGCCCTGAAAAAAATATGGACCATGTTTGAAACCATGGTAATAACATGTGAATATGGAAATTTGGAACCCAAATATACACTTGGCGAGATCTGGCCTAATATTTGAAACTTATACTCATAAACATTAAAGAAACAGTAAATTACAGAATGTTTTCTAGTTAGTCTTGTCACTTGTGCATTGTATTAGAGACACTGTTTATCACATCTATGGTTAGGTAAACCATATATTTTAGAGAATCATATGCTGTGTTTGAACTCATTAGTTATCAAGTCCGGAATGAATTGCTAGTAACTCTTCTCTGATTTGGCTTTTGACTTGCAGGAATATTTCACTTTGCATTGGACGGAAAAGCATCCAAGGCAATTGAGTTGACAGAAGAGTATGCACCGGGCTTGTTGGAGGAAAATAAGGATCTGTATTTTGATCTCTTGAGCCTTCATTTTGTTGAACTTGTGTGTGGTGGAAGAATGTGAGTAAGGCAGATTTTACTGCAATTGTGTCGATTTATGAATGGTTAATCTGACTTTTTTTGCTTCTTTATTTTGGCAGTGAAGAAGCTCTGGGATTTGCCCAAAATAAGTTCACTTCTTTTGGGAAGGAGCAGAAATATGTTGCAAAGCTTGAAGTAGGCTCCTCCTTCGATTATGTTGGATTTTTTATTTCTGGAGTCAACCTGGCTATGTATAGCATATGATGGTTTAATTCAAATTATGATGTATAAATATCACCATACAGGATTTCATGGCTTTGCTTGCATATGATGAACCAGAAAAATCTCCAATGTTCCACCTGATGAGCTCAGACCGTCGGCAGAATGTTGCAGAAAGTTTAAACAGAGCAATCCTCGGTACTTAATTCTTACTACATGTTATTAAGTGCAAATATCTGTCTGATAGAATCACATTGAAACCACTCAACTTTGGCCAATGTTACCCCTCAAGTATGTAGATTTTGTGAAACATCATGAGACTTTAGAATTGTGTGCAAACAGCTCAAAACTCTGTTTTCCCCTATCTTGCTGTCCATTTGATGCATGTGCAATGAGGTGGTTTCTGGAGAGTCATCCATTAGCTTAATGTTGGATGTTTGGTAGTCTCCCGATCTTTCCCTAGTCCCAATTTTGTTGCCGGAGCCTGCAAAGGTTTGTCTAGTCCCAAAATTCAGGGCAATAAATTTGGGAATGGAGGAGTTAAATCCTTCAACTGACAAGAGTAACCCTCAGGTCACCTGGGCATGCATCATGCAAAACCATGTCCATGAGAAAATATACCTTTGTGGCAGTTTGCACTTTGCCCTAATTAACTTAGGTTAAAGCTGTACAGCAATGTCGCTCATACTTGGGAGGGAAGCCACACATCAGCCAAGTTACTTGATTTTGAGCGACTTCCTCTATTTTTGCCCTTTTATCTTCTCTCTTCTGGATTAAATTTGCATTTTGTTTGAGTATAGTTGATTAAAACTGCGAATATATTATTTTTCTTCTTTTCTCAACTTCGCATAAATTGTTTAATGCCAGCGCATAGTAAGCTACCTTGCTATTCAGTCCTGGAAAGGCTAGTACAGCAGACTACTGTTGCTAAACAGTGCTTAAATGAAGAATCTGGAAAGGTCTGAAATCCTTGGAACCCTCTCACTGTGATTCCTCTAGTATGCATTCTATACTTGTACATGATTTGAAGCTAAAGTATGTTAACTTCTTTTCCAGGATGGACCTCAGCCCTTCTCGTTGAAGGATTTTCTCAAGCGGTAAAGGTGGAGTCTGCAGGGGCAAGGAGGTTCATCCAAAACATCTGGATGCATTTCTGGCTTCAGGTGATTGGAATGGAGGCTTTGTGTATTTGCGATAGAACTAAAGCGATGAGTTCAAAAGGTATTGGGATGCATTTGTTTTTTGTAGACTCCCCCAATATTTTAAATCAGTTTTACATGTACAAATTTCAAAATGTTGAGATCCGTCATGCGTAAAGATGCCAGGACTGTAAAGGGGTTGTGTGTTGCATATTTCAGGAAGAATGGGAAATTGTCTGTTTATACCCGAAGACCTGGCAGTATAGTCAATCTTGAAAAAACGTCTTTGATGTCTTTCTACAAAACTATAGTAGGCTCAGTAGGACTGTAGGAGTCGGATTGTTTCTGGCTTCAGTTTCTTTAATAGAAATGTTTTACAATAGAACTGGGATATCAATGGGCTTTCGAAGTGAAGAACTTTATTGAGTCAAAGTAGTGACTGAAAGTATACAAAACAGCGACATAAGCAAGTTCATGAACTTAATTTTAAACATCATAGTCAAGCAACAGCTGCAGTAGAGTGATCTACTGATCCCCAGTATAGATTATGAAACCATAACGAGTCGCCTTCTACGGAATCTCCATCCTGATTGCGATGCCACCCAAAATGAGCATGGGTCCTGTTTTTAATGTCAAATATTCCATGGCCATAGCTTGGTTCTCGATAAGCAGAGTACGTTGGTTGCGGTTCTGTCATCCTACACCAAGACACGAAAGAATTAGACTAACTTCTGTAGATGTACACATTTTACATATATGGACACAGGTTATCTAGCATGTCATACTCCGTAAGTAGGCCTTCCTGATTTCCTCCGTCTCCGATTGTGAGGTAAACTGGGGCAGACTTATCGGCAACAGGCGTGCAAATTCCGTTGACAACATTGTATGCAATGTTGGAGATGCGTTCCTGTTTAGGATAACGTAACAAACTTTAATCTTAGAGCTCCGCTTTTTGTCAAGTTAAAGGAAACCCGAATGCAAATAGTAACTCCAGACTTCAGAGGGGAAAGAACTCACAGAGCGTTCGTAAGCATGGACATGACCAGCAAAGACGACATCAACTTTGTACTTGACAAACCACGGTTCATACATCACTCGCATAGTCTCCCCCTCCATATAGTGATGAACATAACTACTGTACAGTGGAGAATGCATCAGTACAATGAGCCATGGAGTCTCAGTGCGGTTCACTTTCGGAAACTCTGCCTCGATCCATTTGTTTTGAGGAGTGTACATCCCTGTTAATACATAGAAGAACGTTGATAATAAACCATGGACCGGTAATTTTAATATATAGACTATAAATTACAATTGATGCAAAACTAATTCATACCATAAGCTGAATAAGAGGACAGGACAATGATGTAGGCTGAAGCTCTCTTTATCGAGTACCAAAGAGGATCTGTACTTTCCGATGCCTTGTATGGTGTCTGGTACCGGTGTGTAAAAGGCTTAAAGGGCTTGGTTTCGCCCTGCAAACCAAAGTCCAAAGTATCTGGTGAATAACTTTGAATACAAAACTAAATCTGCTTCAGAATGATAAACCTAAAATACTCGTTCAAAGTAATGTTAAGTCGATATATCAGGAAAGAACGAATTCTGAAACAGACAGATTTGAACTGTAGAAGTATAGTATAATGTTCTCTTCACTCGCACCAGCTTAGTGGACAATGAATGCTAAAGAAATTGGCATAATACAACAGAAAATAAACAGGCAATGTTGGGGTAAGATAATGAAGAAGTGGAAAACATACAATTGCAGGAACGAAATCGATTTCATGATTGCCGGCAGTCCAAATCCATGGTTGGTAGGCTACACTTCTTTCTACAAATCTCCCCCATGTATCCCACCTTGTGTTATCATGCAAAGGATAACTATCAGCGTACGAAAGATCTCCAACAAACAACAAAGCCTGTCCTTTGGCAGGATTTAGTTCGTAATGTGCAACTGTTCGGTTGGAATCAAAAGTTTGACCTAGATCACCTGAACGCAAAACATAGAGGTCCATGTCAAACATAGGTGCATTCATCACCTTGAATAGCCTCTCTAAGAGACCGGAAGTACCAATTACACACATCATCCTAGCCTATAGTACTGTAAAGTTAAACATTCTGGTAAACAAGAACACTAGTATCATAATCGACCTCTAATCACTGAACAAACTTGCAGAAAACATGGCACTCATGACAGTGCCTAATATCTAAGACGTACCTATTATACCAAATGTATAAGGAACATCAGGTCCTGGCCTAGGTGGAGTTACGAACCAGAACTGCCTCATTGAATTGCCAGTTCCTACTGCATAGTAGTATTTGGTGTCAAACTGCAAATTAGTCCATAATATTGGTGACAATCTCGTACATTCACGAAAGGCAGCAAACTAAAGAATGCTTTATCAATATCATAGTTACTGATGCACACTTGTAGGATACTTACATCAAGATTCTCGATTGTGCAGTGATGAATGTAGCCAGAGGTATAATTGTAATACTTGTATCTGACCACTTCACCATGTGCAGTTTCCTTCTTCTGGCTATCTTCAGCCCAATAGGTCACTGATTTTGAACCTGGTTCATCAGGCGTAATCCAGGAGATGATCACTCCTCTCCCATCATGGTCCCCTTGTGTAATATGCACCTTAAAAACACAAAACTCGTGCCACTTAGTAAACTAAACGTATCTGCTAAACGTGCACTCAGCAGTTCCAAACAGGTTAGGCCATTTACAGATGTAGACACTGTATATAGTTCACTTAAAGCCAGCATGAAGAACAAGATCAACTGATTCAAAAGAAAGCTACTCCTAAGACTAACTTCTTATTCTCTGAACACGAAACTGAATTGCTATAGTCTAAGTTTTCAACTCATCGAACTGGAATCAACTTAAATTTCGATACTCTTTCTTCTTCGCAATGAAATGTTTTGTCTTTTTAGGAGCGCGAAACACATTCGAATCGACTATTAATCAATGATCCCAAATACACTTCAATCTCAGTATACCCCCAAATATTAGTCCTAGAAATTTGAAGCATTTATGAACCTTCTTCAAGCATACATGTTTAAGAATTAAATCAAGACATTACAAGCAATTCAATCTAAAATTTCACTAATCATACAAACATGATTTGGAGATTCTCCATCCACTATCTAAATTCTAAAGTGAGGTACACAGTAACACATCACAAACAGTAAATCCACTAACTTCTCAAAATCCCAACTTGACAAAACAGAATGAAATCAATCATTACTCAACAGAACACGAATTCAAGAAAAACAAAACCCAGAGAAAGAAACACAGCAACAAACCTGCTGGGGAGCATTATAACCAGGAGGCAGCTGAAAAACATCGCTATCCAATGGCATATCACTGCTCAGCCCATTTGCCCTCACATAACTACCTGTCAATCCAGCTTCAGTATACCCAACAAATGAAATCAAGATCAAGCTTGCAATAAAACAAGCAAGATTGGGCCTAAGATGCTCAAGTCCCATGATACAGAGTTGGATGATGTGTATAATTTAATCCTTGGAAGGCAATAAATAGAAACTAGAAATAGTCAATGGAGTGAAGTGGGTGTATTGTGTATGGAGTTGGGTGTGGAATATTCTTGGTTTTGGACGAATATTGATCGGATTTAAAGAGGACACGCCGTGATCAGTGATTAAAACATGTGTAACATCGTCAGTTGCTGCATTTGGTGGCGACTGGCGACTGACTGTTTCTCTGCAGAACTTCTGAGTTTGGATTGATTCAGTTTAGCACGAGATTGTATGTTAAATTTTACAGTTAACTGGTGTTGTAAAACTTTTGAAGATGCAGACAAGGATTAGGAGAATATTTGGTGCAAGTCTTACTTAACTAACGTATTTAGTTGCTATTTCAATGCTTTTTCTGGATTGAATAGATCGATTGGTTACAAAAATGTCAGGTCTCTGTTGACTAGAAGAAGTCATGAAATGGAAATACAAGGAAAATTTGTTGTTTTTGCAGGAAAACTAACCATAAATCACTAACAATTTTACCAGCCGTCCGTCCTTAAATGAGAGTCCGGTTATGGAGAAGGGGCTATGCATAAGGGCGGAGCCAGGATTGGAAGTCTGTGGTCGAAAATAATATTTTTGAAATTTGTGTGGAGATATGTCAAAATCTTTACAATTAAATCAAATGGTAAATATGTAAATTTGAAAATTTGAATGGGACGAAATGACAAAATCTTCAAAAGTTGAATGATAAAATATAGAAATTTGAAAATTTAAGTGGCCGGGGAGGCCACCACCTCTCGTCACGCCTTGTCTCTGCCCCTGACTATGCATGATGTAAAAATAAAAAACCGAACAATGTTAAACGAAAATTTTCTATGTCAGGACAAGATTATGTGATCTTAAATCTCACGGTAGTAGTGAGTCCATCCCTGCACACTCCACCTTTACTCTAATCCTAAGTTCTATAAAATGTGTACACTATATTCTCATGAAGTACATACATGGAAAATTTTCAAGAATAAGTACATCCGTGCAAGTTTCGAAAAACGTGAGGCACATTCTTACATTATACTCCAGTTTAACTCTAGCAATCGAAGGAGTTAACAAGCTTCCTGAAGCTTGGACGACAATTCATAAGGACGAAGTACTTCAAAAAGCTACCATGTGTTGATCTTGAGCTCTTGTGATAAAGTTCTCTGAGAGGTAGCAAGAGAAGGAACAACAAGTGCAATTTGAGCCATATGACTAAGTCACTTGCAAATCGTTTGTATATATACAAAGTCGAGGTTGTATTCATATCGAATATTTGAAGATTAGAGTATATCATAGTTTTTATAATCTTGTTTACCTTGACATATAGAAGAATCTTGATTCAAAATTACATATCATTTCCCGCCTCTCTAAATTTCATTTCTGACTTCGACTGTCCCACACTGGACCGATTGACATCATGACTAAGCAAAATCTTTAAGGAGTGGGTACAATGATGATACCACGCCATGAACAACTCTCCAAAAGAGAGGATGATAACATTATGCAAGAATCCACTTGCATCATGCCATCTTTAGAAATCATAATTATCACCATTGTGCAAATTTAAGTAGGTCCATTTAGTAACAATAACCATAAAAATATCTTAGTAACATATTATAAAAACCTTAAAGGGCATATCCATGCTTAGACCCCATTAAACAACATCATGATCATAATCATTACATTCTTCCTCCAACAAAACACCCATCTTCTTTCTTCATCACTCACTCCTCTACCTAATAAAAAAGTAAAAAAGTAAAAAGTAAAAAAAAAGCCCTAGTAAAAAATAAAGTTCTAGCACACACTTATCAAACCAACTTCTTGATAGCAAACTAGGTGAAACTGGAAGGACCTTCTTGTTAATTTCCCAGCGAAAAAAACTGCAGCAATAAAAATTAACTGGTCAAGCATTTTGGTCTGTTGGCTGGTTGAGAAGTGGTTGAGTGATGGATGATGCCCTGATGCCGGCATTAGTACTCCTTGGAACGGGCTCTGGCGCGGATTGAATCGTGGCCAACGCGAACTTCCTCTCTTCGTTCTTGCCCCATAGCACTAGGTACAATCCAGTTATGATCAACACTGCACCAATGATCCTGTGCGTTCACAAACTAGTGTTAGTCCAATTTGGTCATATTAATTCAAGAATTCGACCAATCAGTACTCGAATTTGGGACCATCACTGTTCGCAAGATTGAGCGTGTAACATAATATTTTGTGTCTGATTCTTGATAACAAAATGAAGACATTTAGCCTTAAATTCATGTCTATGTTTCAACATCTCTGAAAAAGAAAAATTGTGCATCATGAATTATTGAAGTAATGTGAAATGGACAGGGTATGGATGAGAATAAACTGTGAGAAAACATCAGAATTAAAGACCGGTCGTGTGGGGTTTCCGAACTTCCATTTGTGTTTCGTAGAAAAATATTTCTGACTTCGCCCCTTTAAAAGTTAGGTCGTGAAGTTAGGTAGTAAAATACGTACCCTCCCAAGTAGAATTCTTCGCCCAGAACGAATGAAGTCATAAGGGCAACAACAAGGGTCTGGACAGGCTGATACACCGCGACGAAAACAGGGCCCCCTCTATCAATGCACCATATCTGTACAGCGAAGGCGATCCCAGATGCAACTACACCCTGCACCAGCAATATTCATCAGTCAACTTCATGTTTCTATCCAGAACAAACATATGCACACACGCACAACTATGCTAATTAAATGTTCTGTTTCATTAAAGATATGTATAATATGATGTTATAAATCCGTGTCACAACATATAGTTATTGGACTGGAGTTTACACCGACTTTACATTTCCTACTTCACATGTTACCTGACCCACTCTGCTCTACAATAATGTTTTTTATCGAATTATTATTCGACTTTTAATGATATGTCTAATTTCGCTTTTACGGATGTTGAATTCACAGCAATAATGCGTTACATGTATATCCTGGCTCAATCTGGATAGTTTGAACACTCTGTCCGTTTAGATCTATCTTATCAGCTAGATTTGCTAAACAACGTCTAGTTGTATTCAGAGCAGAACGATTCTGTCTCTGATCTGAAAACTGCTGGACTCATGACTATCAAATCTTCTGACATATATACAACCAATTAATTTTCCCCCTAATTTCCTACAATAAATTATTTATTTTTTTTAAAATAAATAATTAGTGAGTTTTGGAGGAAAGACAGTTTGGTAGAGTATCCATTCTGTCCTTATTATGTGACTAAACCTTATTTAGTACTACTACTGAGTACTGACAGTCAAAGGTTTCCTATTGTATTTAGCTTGAAACAAAACTAGGTCAAATTTTCTAACAAAAATCCAAGGTTTTTCACTATAGACATTCTGCATTATCCTGCAAAAAAACACACATCCCTTTCTCAATAAAAGATGTTAGGAGCCAACATTTAATCATGATAGCGATGTAATCCTTATGAACACCGGAAGAGGAGAGTAGTTGCAGGTTTAAGTGTACAAACTTGATAGTTTGTAATTTGTAATAGTTTTCCGTTTAAAAAAAATCCTTATGAATAGTCAATTTTACCCTCTAGGCCATGCAATAAATCAGGCTATCAGGCTATCAGACTTCAAAATGATGTTAAAAATGAAATGTGATACTGGTAATTAATCATGATGACTTACAGCATAGAAGACACTGAATAGCTCAGCTCCAGAGTGAATTAACCAAGCCTGGGGGTCCCTTTCGACAAAAGCCGCGATCAGAAGGAACTGAAGGACTCCAAAGAAGCACTGGTAAGAAGTGAAGGACAGTCGAGCGGGGTACTTTTTCAGAACCGGGGCCTGGAGAACAAGCCACCCGGACCAGGACAGGCAGTGGCCTATCAAGAATATGCACCCCAGTGTCCAGCTTTTGCCACTCGTGGCCTCGAGGGCCAGTAGGGCAGGGGTGGATATGGCAGCTTCTGGGATGAAAGATTGGAGTTTTGGAGTTGGGCTGTAGATGGTTGGACCTTTGTAGAGGGTGATAACGGACGCCCCTGCCACGCAGAAGAGGGTTCCGGCTACCTTTGAGATTCCGTCTTTTCGGTCTAGCCTCACTTTCTCAATCCTGAAAATTTACACACAATTGTTAGAAACACTTTTAGCTTTGGTTTTTGTTCAGTTGGAGATTTGGCGGTAAATGGTCTATTTGATTTCAGGTTCAAATAATTTCTTCTAAAACCTTGGAGAAATTATTCATTTTATATTTCAGATCGGATTTCGGATTCAGATCAGTTTTCTCAGGTCTGAGGCTGAGAATGAACAATTTTACTTGAAATTGATCCTTCTAATTTTCCAAGTTCAAATATGAACAATTCTACTATAAGTGCTGTAAATATTGCAGTTAAGAATAGAGAAACTATTCGAATATCTTGCCTGAGAGCAGCTGCCATAAGGAATGTAATGGCAGGGACTGAATTCTGTATAGCGGAAGCGAAAGTCGGGGACGTATTTTCCAATCCCAGCAAGTAAAATCCCTGATTTGCTGTTATCCTGTCATGTTACAGCTAAAAAATCTCAGTTTCTTTTTCTTCGAATTATACACTATACACGTTCAATTCGACAGCGTTCACATCAAATGATCGTACCCGACAATAGCAAGGAGGAAGAATTGGATGATGAAGTTCCAAGAAATTGGTGGCCTCTCTTTCCTGATCACCAGTTGATTTACAGAAACAAGCAGTATTAGTTAAACAATCCATGAATTTTTAAGATTTTAAAACAAGTTAATACTGTGTGTAATACTTTGTCGATTAAAAAAAATCAATAGTGTGTGTGTTGAATAATAAAGGGCGTGCGCTGCGAGTTTATAGCGTACTTTTCGAGGAAATAGGCAAAGGGGAGGAGGAGGATGAGGGCAAGAATGTTCCTGTAAACAGGGAACACAATCTTGCTGATCCCCATGTTAAGGGCAGCCCTGGAGACGACGTGGAAACCGGCATAGCCGAACTGCAAGGCCAACATGGCCAAGTGCAGCTGCATCTTCTCCGGAACAGAGCAGCATATTCGCTTGGACACAGCTGAGCCACCAGTGTCAGCCATTGTTGATCAAGGGAAACTGAAGGAGAGAGTTGAGTAGTGAAGTTGTGGTAGTGTGTTTAGGGACTAGAGTGTAGGGGTGGTATAAATACACCCGGGAAATGCGAGAGGTCCCTACATTCTGGGGCCATGAAAAGGCCTTGTGAGCCTGCAGAGCGGGGGTGACTCGTAATATGTTTTTGCCTTGCTTTGTCTCCCAAATTATTAATTATTTTTATTTTATTTATTTATTTCCGAAATATTTAATACTATATAGTCCTCTATCATGCGATGTAAGTCTGAAATGGCCTATTTAATGTGATAAAAGCGTCAAATTATTTGTAGTTGAGAGTGTGAAAATGTGACATTCAGTACTCCGATAGTAAAGTTATGATTAATCTGCCTAGAAATCTATAAACTGGACTTAATTCGTTCGAATTGAACTGAACTTATTTCAAATATAAATTACAACTACGCAAATCTGGACCGAACTGAACTTATTTGAACCGAATGGAATGGACATGAGCTGAAATTCACAAAACCAAACATATTCTATAGAGTTCATAGTCTTGATTCAACAACTGGATTATTATTTCGTCTATATAAAGTTTTAGAAAATTGGTAATTAAACATGTGTCAAACAATACTATTTTCATATTATATTTCAAGAAAAATGTGATCAAAGGTTAGTCCTTGTTTTAGTCAAAGTTAAACATAATAAAGTTATTTATATAATTGACCAAAATAAATTTTATATATGAACCTAATAATTTTAGTAACTCATGCACTAGGGTTAGATTATTTAGAAGTTGATGATATAGCCTTTCATAAAGATGCACTATAAGAAGTATAGATTGTTAGCTTTTGTAAAAATGTGAGTGTTCTATTCTATATGTTGGTGTTGGCTTTCGTTAAACTGACAAGACAACCTCCAATCGCACTAGCCCAAAAAAGGTTAAAAGCAAACAAATAAAGAGAAAATACAAATTAATTCATGCTAATAATTCGAATCCCACATCTATTCACAATCATTCTGAATAACGTTTGAAACTTCGTATTTTATGAGTTTTGGTGTATCATTTAAATTTACTAATTAATTACTATCTTTTAAACATTCTACTATCAGTTATATCAATAAATACATTTAAAATTAAAATATACATTAACTTTTCAAATTTACTATCAATGATTATATCGATTTTTCAGACTCATTATTAATATTATTCAGTTTCAATCTTATTTGCACCATTATTTCTTGACTGGAAATTCAAATGTGAAGTTTCAAACAGAACAAAAGAAGTATTTCTACTGACATAAGAATACACACCACGTTTAACGGTACAAAAGACTTAAGTGATCCTAAAATTAACCTGACATACTCCACCTAAAGTTGTCAATATCATACCAACAACACTTTCGTGACTAATATCATGTGCAACCGCATTCACAAGGATGGAGGGAAGAACACAAGTTGAATGTTTAGTTTTTGCAAAATATGAATTGTATTAGTCCAGTCGTGAATTTAAGAATTATAAGGTGGTCAAGCAGTATATGATAGGAGATTGATTAGAAGTTACATTGTAATCCCCCCGCATCCACATCGGTTATGAGCGATTGTGATAAATGGTGTATAAGTTGCAACACACAGTCTCAATGGTATATATGAGGCCTTTTGGTGATTCCAAAAGCAAATTTGTGCGGGCTCCGGTCCAAAGCGAACAATATCATACCAGCGACACGTGTGGTCCACGACATGCGTAACTGCACCGGTCCAAATGGTCGGGTCTTGATCGATTAGGGATCGGGTTACATACATTAATACTCCTCCCATCTTGATCAATTATGCACCATCTTCTTTTTCGACAAATTCTTTGTACATCTTTATTGTTATTTCAAAATACCCGTACAATTTTCCCCTCTTTTTCGACAAATTGCTTATAGATCTTCACTAAAAGTGTGTTCAATTGACTGGCCAGACTGTGGATCATGTCATGCACAATCGTGTCGGCTCAAAGGGTCAGGTTATAATGTTTTAACACTCTTTCCATCCAACCGATTATACACTCCATCTTATTTGACTACTTCTCACATTTTTACTCGTAATCTAAAAACTGTTTGAATAGATTAAGCCGTAGTGAGCGTGTATAGCACACATGCGCGAGTAGGGCGAAGTAGGGAGGTGTAGATAGGTATGAAATTAAGTAGATGTTGTTAGATTAAATAGGGGTGGACTAGTGGTGGGGTTGGGGGTGAGCGGAAGAGAGAAGCCAGTGGGCTGGGATCGTGCACAGGAGGGGTAAAAGAGTGTGTGTCCACCCTCGGCCACACATGGTTGTCTGTATCCACCGGAGCAAACCCACCCTGCACACTGCCATTCTATTCTTTCATGCTCCAAACTATTTTTCATGTCTATTTTCTGTCAATACGCGTTGTCTATGTCTCTAATTTATTATTATTTGGGACCATTTTATTATTATTATTATTATTATTATTATTATTATTATTATTATTATTATTATTATTATTATTATTATTATTATTATTATTATTATTATGCACGCATCTTATTAATTGCTACTACTATTCACTAATCAGGTGTGACATATTCATAACTTTTCAACTATATTTAAATTTCATTATAATCGTATAATAATGCAATTTTTGATAACGACAAGAAATTATTTTACTGTTAGAGTTACGACTGCACAAAAGATTAGGTGTAAGAGGATTGCGAGTACAATTAAACTGGTAGAAAAGAAACTACTAGTCAATTGCCTAAAATTACATCTTTTAGCAAACAATTTTCATCAAATCAAGAATTGTCTCCCCTCAAAAAAAAATAATAATCAAGAATTGTTTAAAGAACAACCAGACTCGTTTAAACTCATGAGATATGACGACTACATAAATAGAAAATGTGAATAACTCATTTTTTGTACTGTTACTATGCTAGACCACTTGATAGCTTCGGGACGGAGTGAATATTATTTTTAGTAAGTTCGTGGTAATATGATTCATTTGGTAGGAGTATTATAAGTCTCTTACCTAAAATGACATGAGTATGAATAATTATTGGACAAATATATCAAAATAAATTGGAGGATGATAATTTGATCCTTGTGAACTTTGACCGTATCATTTTGGGAATATTGTCAATTGTCACGGATGAACGTAGCGCATCAGACATTGATCTTCTTTATTGAACATGTTTTGATTCATGTTATCATTAATTATTTCATTAAATTTAATTAAGTTTCATGCTCTGTAAATGAAAGATCAGGCAATTCAAAAAAAAAAATGTAAGATCAGGGATCATCAATGGAGAAAGAAACACAAGTTACACAACTAAAGGACTTCCAGAGCCATAGAGGAATTGTGTCGGTCCAAAATGAAAAGTTATGATGCAGCGTGTGTGGATAAGTAAGGTAGAACGTCAAATCAAAGTTTCGTTGATTCCGCATAATGCCGAAGAATTGACATAATTGAGATAATCTTTCTATTTTTTAATAATTTATTATCAAAACTGTCTGAAATAAACAACTTACATGTGTTTAAATATATAAAAAAAACTAATGGGCTAACTAGTTAACAAATAAAGTCCAAAAGTGACTTAAACCCTAAAATACTAAAATTAATTAATCTTTGAATCGTATCAGGACTCCTTTCCATATTGTATCAAGTTCCCTTGCTAGACGAGATGGATCCAGGAATTACGATAAAGGGGGCGAAATTTCGAGAGTTCGAGGGTTCAAAATTTGAAAAAGCAGTAAAAATTATCGATAAAAAAATATTTTAGGGTGGGGCAATTTTAGAAAATCGTAAATATTACCAATAAAAAATTTATTTTTTAAATATTAAGGGGACGCCTCCATATGCTCCGGGCCTGGTTCTGTCCCTGATTGGTCGTTTGGATTGAATTGAAGGTTTGGTATACAAACTTTTGGGAAAAACAAAGACTAAGAGAAAACTCACTCGAATTTGACCTAAATTGGGAATGGGCAACAAATTACAAAATTCAAATAGTGCAATTATATATAATGACGTCATAAATGAGTTTTGTGACACCTAAAATACTCTTTGCTCTTAAGTATCTCAAAGAAAATTCTATCAACTCGAAAATATGCTCTATTAAACATTTAAATCTGAATAATAGTCCATAAAAAAAAATTCAAATCTCCTGTAATAAAACACTCAGGAATATCACTATAGTCTACATTTTCTGCAAGATAATCTCAAACCAAATTTCGTTATCTTAACATCCAACTTTTGTTGTTTAAAATAAAATCAAACTTTTGCAATTAGAAATTCTAATTAGTTGTCCGGTCCGCCATTAACCCATAAAAGCAGCCCAATTAAGAAGAAAATTAATGCCTTAAAAGCAACCGGATTAACCACAGTCGTGCAACAGAAAAGGAAAGCAAGCAGAAAAGCGCACAGTTCTCCTCTTTTGTCCTGAATTTATTCACACTTTAACACATAAATATATTTCTTTTCACATCACTACACTGGTAAAGTAAATCATTTGAGATTAATTAGTCCGCTTTAAACAGTTAAATGTTACATGTGACAATAATTAGTCGACTTTAATGTAATTAAAATAGATTAATTAAGGTGATTAAATATTGTTAATGATGCAGTGTGTAATTCCACTAAGAAGGTAGCCAGCCACGCCGCATGATGGGTTGGTTGTACTCTAGTGTATAATTTGTACTGGTTCTATGCTTTAGGAGACAGTTTGTCCCTGCTCGGGTTTGAGTTTGAGCACTATGGTTCTGTAATTAAATCTCCTTTTAAGCTTCTGCCATTAAAGCTGGTTTAGTGTATGATATATGCCTGTAATTTTGATTAAGGGACTTCTTTTCCATGTTTAAAGGTGAAAAATGGAAATCATTTTACAGCAAAGGCCATGTGAAGGAATTATGGCATTCATTAAGACGATCGGACGAGGTTGTTCAAATGGGTATGATTATTTGGTTATTATGGATTCATAGTATAATTTCTACAAAGTATAAGATCCAAGTATATGTTATCATTAAACAAAATTGAGTAATTTTATTTTTTGAAGAGACAAAATTGAGTAACTTGAATTAGTATATATGCAGATTGTCTGAGGTTGCAATGATAAATCATTTTAATTTATTAAAAACTACTTGTAACGTTTCGAAGTTTCGGAAAGTTTAAATGTGTTGAGATCGTTAATCATACTAATTACAAGACACGTTTTTATTTTTGGAAAACATTCAAAAGAACTCTAAGTTTAAGCGTGTTTGAACTGGAGTAGTCTTGAGATGGTTGGCCCACTAATAAGTTCTCTGATGTGAACATAGATTGGTTTGTTAGTCAACATATCACCCAGAGAGCAGTTCATGATGACTAACCGCGATGACCCAATTACTCATACTAATATATTGGAAGGGAGGAGCTGTAAGGAAGAAAATAGAAGTGGGTGGAGGTGTAGGCTAGGGGGTATTGAATGGGGTAGTCAATAATGATAATGGAGGTTGAGAGTATTGGGTTGGGTGGGAGATGAGATGAGTGTGGAGGACGTACGGACATGAATGGGGTGACCCGGCCGGGGCAAGAAAGAACCGGTCGGGCACCCAACCAAGCTCACCAGGCCCTATACAAGTTGCAGAAATACATTCATAAATTCTATTGCTCTCATGCCAATCTATCTCTCTCGATGTTTGTTCTGGGTCACCGCAACAATGCCTGACAGCTAAATCACAATCATAATTCCCTGCACTTAATTCCCACATAATTAATATGTAAACCAATTAATAATCACACTGTTGATCTTGTTGGATTCTTTGGCTGTTATCGGGGCGGAACCAGGGAGGGGGCATATGGGGTCGTCCGCCCCCCCTAAAATTTTGAAAACAAAAATTTTATAGGCTAAATTTACAAATTTTTAATGTTTCCCCCCCCCCATTCGAAAAAAAGTTTAGACTTGTAACT
>JAYMSL010000260.1:0-28389 GCA_036897195.1 Plantago coronopus
TTGGCGAAGGACGTATCCATTGCGAAAAAAGTTGTACCCTTTGCACATTTTGTGGTCAAACTTTTTCTAGTTTGAAATTTTATCAAAACGGTAATGGTAAAATATGTAACAAATTTATATGATAATACTTTACAGACTATTTTTTAAAAGAAAAAAAAAACTGAATTGGTAAAATATGTACCCTTTAAATTTTTTACCTTTATAGTTTAATTTTTTTTCGTAGTCAAACTTCAAACAGTTTGACTACAGAAAGTTGACGACGATGACAACTGTTTGGAATGGGTAGGGTTTTACATGGTATGCCTATGCATTTTCATTATCTCTTCATTATAAATTACGAGAATTTTAACTAAATATTGTGACATAGTTAAAATGCCTAATAACAATAATATTTAATAATTATGCTAATGTTTCATCTTGACTATACAATTCAATTCAAGGTAGGTCACATAATAAATTTTCAGTAACTACTTCACATATGCATTCAAAGATAGCTTTCTCAAAATGACTAAATGCTTAAATTTGATACATGTGTTACCATAAAAGATATTTGAAAAATTAATTTTTTAAAAGAAAAGTAAGATATTAATAATACTGAAAGAAGTATGATTTAATTACCAATATTATGTGAAAAAAAAATCTATATAAAGGATTACATTTATGCTATTTCTTCACCCTCAATAATTTCTATCATAAATTATTCAACAATTGTTTGTGTTTCTGAACTAATTCTTCACTGTCTGTCAGTTGTCTGATGAGGTATGACTCATTTTTCTAGCCACTTTTTAAAATTCTATTCTCAATTTTTGTTTAAGTAAAATATTTTCTTCTTGCAGCAGTTACGTCTGGGAATCAGAAAACATGTGGCAGGATACAAGAAACACTGAACTTCCCTCAAACCATTCAATGGGGATTCATGTGTTGGTAGTTGATCATGAGACAGACGATTTAATCAACACAGTCAAGATGCTTGAAACATTCCATTTTCAGGGTATATATATATATATATATACAGATTCAATTATGTTCCTTCCATAAATCTCATAGAATAATAGAATAGCTTTTGCATTCATAAAATTTTGTTCTTTTCTCTGCAAGCATGAACTATGTCAATACTTAGCTCGTTGGTATAATTTTTTTTCTATCCAGAAGTTGTTTTTCTTCTTTACTGCGTTGGGGAAAATAACTCATAAAATCCAATATGTTCTAGAGATATTCTTGCACTTGTTAACGATTTTTAAACCATTCTTATCCAATAATGTGACACGCGCTCTAGAGCAGTGTGCTCAGGTCAGGGCGTCACATCGTGGTATTATAGAGCTTTTATTCTGATATATAGAACCCCCCAAACATCCAACCTAGACCTTTGATACCACCTTGTGTCAACCGCTTTGGAGCTGCGTGCTCGGGTCGGGCGTCACAAATACATTCTTGTTATTTTAAAAAATAAAGTATTTAATTAAACTTTTAGTATCATCGAGAGCATTTTTACGTATTTATTAATTAATAATATATTCTTATTATATATGTGTATGTATATAGTATGCACATTAACACGATATCACGTGTGTCATCATAACTCTTGTCTCAAACAAATAAATTGACTGGCTTTTAATTAAATTTATCAATGTTACCCCTATCATGACATGACGAAAATATTTGTTTAATCGAGATAATAACATTATTCAATATTAGTCTATACAAAGTACTGTATAAATCATTCCACTCCCATGTAACAATGAATTTTACTCTCCACATATTATGTCACTGAACTTATTTGTTTTTATTAATGATAGTAACTGTTGTTGAGTTTGCTTCTGCGGCCATACAAATGCTTACGATTGGAAATTTGAAATTTGATATGGTCATGGCCAACATCAACTCTCCTGACCTACATGGATACAAACTTTTGCAACATGCTGTTAACATGGACATACCAATTGTTTGTAAGTTCACCATCTCTTTTACCTTTCCTATAAAGATGTTCATTAGGTTCTAAAAAGTTTAGATTTTATGCATTCATATTTATATTAGTTATCTCAAATTTTACTAGTGATGTCACGTGATGACGACACGTTTTTGGCCATGCGGGCATTGGAAAATGGAGCATTTCTATATGTTAAGAAACCAACCACAACGGAGACGATAGGATCACTATGGCAATGTATGGTCAGGGAGAAGAGACGAGTAATGAAAGGCATGGGTCGAGTTAAGGAAACAAACTATACTATGCAAGATGCTGACTTCAGACAACCAATTTATGCAGCTGAAGAAATTACACCTAGTAATATCTTTAGTAGTAATAACATACTTGTGACGAAGAACAACGGAAAGTCCAAGAACAAAAAAAAAGCAGCTGCTAACATGTTCGGGAATATGAATGAGTATGAATTTGAGAATCTTGAGATGTCGAGCAGTAGTAAACTCAAGAAGAGGATTTGTACTGAGTGGACTGCAGAATTGCATGACAAGTTTATGGATGCCATACACGAACTCGGTGATGGAAGTAAGTATTGTTGTTCTACTTCTCCTAATATAATCACAAATGTATATATTCTAACTTGACTATTTTGAATTACAGAATGCTTTCCAAAAGAGATCCTTCAGAAGATGAATGTGACGGGACTCACCAGGATGCAAGTGGCAAGCCATTTGCAGGTTCATTTCATATAAATATGACATCAATATTTTATCCACACAACCTAGCTAATAACTCATTAGGTCAAAATAAGATTGTTGCACTCATATGTTTTTGTTTAGTATTTTAGCATGTATTATGTTTGATACGTATATCACAAAATAATATTTTAAGAGATTTCTATGTTTTTTTATTATTTAGAAATGTAGAAACGAGAACTGGCGGTCTCCTACTCAGCGGAGGCCTAACCAAATTTCACGTGATGGCCTAATTTCCTCCCCCGGCATAGATGGTTCGTTGTCCAAACCAAGAAAATTTGGATCAATGCCGCGACTGAGCAAGGTTACAGTTTTACAGTCAACTAGTGGAGCGGCTCAGGATCGTCCAGAATTGGAAAGTGAAGGCCACATAAATAAACATGCACCTGCACTACGATCCGACAATAATAATGTTATTTCCTATCATCATCCATTTGAAAACAACAAATTAGGAGGACCAAGTCAGTCCTCATGTCATGCAAGCTCATCCTTACACCGTAAGCAATACTCAGATGAATTCTCAGGTTTTCCCAACATGGAGTGTTTGATTCCAGATTTCTCGGGATTTCCTCAAGGATATGCTACTAACAATCCAATCCAATACAACCCGTTTTATTCCTACCAGGTACACACCCATCTAATTTTTTTTTTTTATAATTTAGCATGTTTTGATATCTTGTTTCAATTTCGTCTCGTATTCGCCAACTAAACTGGTTGATGATCTTTCATAGGACACTGATGTCCCAAGCATTGATTCATCTCAGAGCCCTTGGAGTTTGGAGAAGCCAAATATGGAGAGTGATGGCTCAGAAACGAGAGGCCATTAAATATCTTTTGCAAGTTTGATTATTGAGTTCTACAAATGATCTTGTGATATGGTTCGCTTAACAAACATAGTTTGACATACATTCATATATTTGTGGAAGTTTTCTACTATAAGTTTTATTATATTTGAATACATTTTCTGCCAGAATTGAACTATATGCTTATAATCATTCAGAGGTGCATCCAGTTTATTTAGTATCATTTGCTTATTTGCACTGTTTCATGTTTTCTGCGTAACTAATAACTATACTCCCAAGTTTTGTCTTCAATATCTGGCGGTGTTTTTCTGATTTGCTTTTACAGGCTCCTCAATGTATTCTAAACTCAAGCAATTACTATAGACTTATGTATTTTGCATCTACTTGTCGACTATAAAAATGTGCACGTTGACGCTAACTCAATTTTTAGGAATAATATCATATAGTAGTTAACAAATATAAGACTTATGGTTCTTGCATTTTTCACTAAATTTTATATAGTAGGTATTCACTTATTATTGTCTCCAACTATCTACAGCTAGGTTGCATTTAGTATGCAATTAACACTTATTTTCCTAGAAAACATCATTGATTTATATGTTTGCCTCTTTTAAATTAAAACATACAGCCTCCACTAACTCTTTGTGATGTTTTTATTACCAATCATATCATATAAATTAATGATGCATAATCTAAATTATAAGTTTTATGATCTAAATCAATAATAAAAAACCTAAAATTAACATCCCTAATTATCATCATCATATATTTAGCTAGGTTAGGTTAATGATAATGTCATATCATAAATAATTAATGCCAAAATAATTAATGCACTTTAAAAATAATGACTATAAAAGTCAAATTGATCTATAAGTAACTTTTGTTCTAGCATATGTGTACATATAAGAGGTCATTTTTGTATTATTATTATTATTTTTTTTTTTATATAAAGTAGAACTCAATAAATAATGAATCAAAGGTCTACAAAAAATTAGAGGGTAGCCGAGAAACAATCTGGACTCCCACTCCTCTGGCTATAGCAAAACTAATCCTAGCAAAAATAAAAGGAGCATCACGTGCTCCAGCATCCTGAGCTAAAGAGACACCCCGAACTCTGCTCAGCAAAGCAACAACATCAGCGTCTGACACTCCAAGTGACGAGAAAGAGAAATGCAGAAACCCATACCCTTTACCAGTTTATTATTACAATAATAATAAAAATTAATTGAACTCAACTGAACTTAATAAAACTTAGTGAATTGAACTGAACTTAATAAAACTGAATTTAAAGTGAAAAATTTGGAAAAAAAAATTAACTAAACATAATTAATCTGAACTTAATCTGAATTGAATGAATGAATCTGAATATATTTGAAATTTTGAAATATAAATTTTAACAAAGTAAATTTTAACAGAAATAATTAACTGAATATCTATACTATTTCCTAAAAAACCTCACGTAGTTGTTACAACCAAGTATCAGTTTCCTAAATTCTAAGAAGACAAAAAAATTACTCGGGAAGAAAAAGAACTGTTCACAGAAGAAAAAACACTATCTTAATCCTATTTTATGGTATTGTAGTTGTGGGTAGTGGAACCAAAAAAAATCATAATCCTATTTATAGGAAATTGGAAAAGTTGAAAAATCCAATTTCCTCCCTTCTATACACACTACATCATTCTCTTCTTATTTCTTATCCAAAACATTCTGTACTCCCTCCGTCCAAGCATAAGCTTCCCAATTGTATTTTGGTCAACAAAACAAGGATTTATTACTTTTGGAGTATTATATTACAAGTGGAGGTAGTGGGAGTACTTTTTTATGTGTTGTAATTAAATGAGTGGAGAAAGATTGGGGACCACATGTCCAAAAAAGGAAATGGGAAGCTTTGTAATGGACTACCAAAAAGGAAAGTTGGAAACTATTGACTGGACGGAGGGAGTATTAGGTAAGTTAATATGATATGTACTTATTTATTAATAAATAATAATAATACTTTTTTTCGAGAAAAAAGATTTGTATTCAAATAGATAATCAGCAAAGTTTACAGCAAATCAACTACACAGCTAAATAGGAAGGTTAACAGTGCCTTCTCCATCTCTATCTAACTTTGAAGCTAGCTCATGAGCTACATGATTACATGATCTATTAACATGAACAATTATATTCAAAACGAATAAATATGATTTATATTCGTACACGCGTGTCACTTATATTAGTGAAGTTAAAAGAAAAAAAAAGAGTTGATGTCCAGATCAGAAACATACTGGATCATCTGGTACAAGATATTGTTTCAGACAGTCAGTCAGACAGATACAAGAGCCAATGGCAATATGGCATAAGGTAGAAAGATAAATTCACCCATGCTCCAAATTTCCTTAAACCTTCTTCATTTAAAACAACCTCTTCAATTTCCCATGGCGTTTTGCACATCTCTCAGAACCACCCTCCAATTCAAACCCGGACGCCCTCGATTTATGCCCGTCCGGAATATTCCCCCAAACGGGTTTCTGCGTTTTTGCCGTACAAAAGATTACACATGTAAAAGAATCTCGTCGTTTCTCAAACCCAATTCTGTTGTGCTTAAAGATAGAGTCTTGAGCATAAATGGTAAAGATGCACTTGTGGGTTTGCCAGATAATGTCATCGTCACGCCTTGCTCGGATTCTTCCGCCTTTTTGGGCGCTGTTGCCACTGACAGTAGCTCGCGCCATGTTTTCAAGCTTGGGGTTATTCAGTAAGCCTTGCATGCCAACTGTTTGTAATTTGGTATTGGTGGAATTTTCGTGTGTTTCTTACTGTTCTATTGCTCATCCAATTTTGCATTGAGTTCGAATTTCGTGGGCCTGTTCGAAACTCTGGACAGTCACTGGATTCAAATCCAACTTTTCATTATTTGCAGCTTAAAGAATCCGAAACGAAAGGTGTTTTTAATCAACTCATTAGGTGATTCTTGGGAAATAGCTATGGCACTTTTTACATTATTTTACTTCATTACAGTCAATTCTGCAATGATCTGAAATTCTGCAAATAGGCAGAATGGTAGTTATACTGATTCAAATTTTAGATAATGATTATGAAACCGTTAAGCTTAAGTTGTTCTGTATGGCAATGTATTTTGCATGTGAAATGATGTGGTGGGGACCTTTATGCAGAGATGCAAGGCTGCTATCACTTTTTAGGTTTAAGATTTGGTGGATGGTGCCTCGAGTGGGAAATTCTGGTAGGGATGTTCCCGTTGAAACACAGATGTTGCTGATGGAGGTGGAGGAAGAACCTAGTTCTGAAAAGTGTAATGGAAAGACAGGTTATGCATTATTTTTGCCTGTGTTAGATGGTGATTTCAGGAGTAGTCTACAGGGGAACTCAGCTAACGAGCTTGAAGTTTGTGTCGAGTCTGGTGTGACTCTACTCAATGTATTGAATTTTGTTCTTTCCCCCTTCAACGGCATTTCTCATGTATGAAGTTTAATAACTTGTGGTGGCTATGTAGGTGACCCAAACATGACTTCATCAGAATCTTTGAAAGCTGTGTTTGTTAATTATGGAGACAACCCTTTCAAACTGATAAGGGAATCGATGATGTAGGTACGCACTGACCTAACTAGAAGTCTAGAATTATATTTCAAATACAGCTGAAAATGACTATTTTGTTATAGTTATTCAAGATAAGTAAGCATAATGGGATGTTAGAATTGAAGTTCCATGGCATGAAACTGATTCCACAAGTCAATTGCCTGCCATAAGTTCATTTCATCTCATATGTGGTTACTTGACATCTGAGTAAACAGGATCCTGCAGAAGCATGCCGGAACTTTTGCACTCAGAGAGACTAAGCAGGTAAGGGCACCGGGCGTTCATAATTCTATTTCAATGATGACATTAATATTATTCGTTTAGCAGCATAAAGCCAAGTCCTTTTTGTTTTTTCAGATGCCAGGGATGTTAGACTGGTTTGGTTGGTGTACATGGGATGCTTTCTACCATGATGTCAATCCTCAAGGAATTAGAGATGGGCTGAAAAGGTATCAGATATTTTACTGAACATTTTCTTCTTTGTGTGTTTCACAATGAGCTTCTTTCAATCCATTAAAACATCATTTTAATACGATCAAGGTTACAATTTCATGATACATTTGCTTCCCCAATATAAAACATGCAGATATAGCTCTCAAAGTTACTGCCATATATAGTGAAAATACTGAAATTTTTACTGGCATGTATGTTGAAACATCAACGTGAAGTAATTTTTAATATGCTCACTCTGGCTCCTAAAGTTCATCATTGTCCATTTCCCTCAGCTTGTATGATGGTGGCACTCCAGCAAAGTTTTTAATTATTGATGATGGTTGGCAAGACACAGCAAATGAGTTTCAAAAAGAGGGAGAACCTTTTATTGAAGGGTCACAGTAAGTTGACATTTCTTCCATTCTACGCATAGTTTGGTAATGATAAACTTAAAAGTTATTTGAAAATGGACTCCAATTATGTAATGATCCAAAATTAATTAACAGGTTTGGCGCCAGATTAATGAGCATACATGAGAATCACAAATTTAAGAAGACAGCAAATGAAGGCCCAAGCAGCAAGCCAGATAATCTGAAAGAATTCATTTCAGATATTAAAGGGACTTTCGGCCTAAAGTAAGTTCATTTTTTTAATATCTAACTGATTTGGATCAACGTGTACAAAATTTAGGGTGCAATGTTTTCCTTATGCTACTATTTGCATTTTGTGTTAGTTTTTGTTACCGCAACTTCATTAGCTCCATTGATATTTGAGCTTTATTTCCGTTACTTCCATTTCTTTCACCATCCAGGTATGTTTACATGTGGCATGCATTAATGGGATATTGGGGTGGACTCGATCCAAACGCCCCAGGCACTGAGAAGTATGGTCCCACTTTGAAGTTCCCACAACAGTCAACCGGGAATCTTTCACACAGCAGGGACATAGCTATGGACCGTATGGAAGAGTACGGTGTTGGCACAATTGATCCCGAAAGAGTATTTGAATTTTATGATGATCTACATGGATATCTTGCATCCCAGGATGTAGATGGTGTTAAGGTAGATGTGCAGAACATATTAGAAACTGTAGCCATGGGGTACAGTGGTCGAGTTACATTAACTAGACAGTTTCATCAAGCTCTTGAGAAGTCCATCTGCAAGAACTTCACTGACAATGGCATAATCTGTTGTATGGCTCAGAACACGGATTCTGTTTACAGGTACTAAATGCACCACAAAAATTAGGAGCAATTTTTACTGCAGTTTAGGAAACATAGTATTTTTTAATTTCTGTTTAGTTTATATTCACAATTCTGTAATGGCAGTTCATATTCATCCTGAATCCTTAAATAATGTAGAGATTTGAGTTGAATTATGTTTATTAGTTTAGCTTGATGAGTCATTCTGAATTTGATGGTTTCAAATTTGTTTGAGCGCAACTCAGTTGGTAATATGTTTCAACTCCAACCAATAGGTCAGGGGTTCGAGTCACCCTTTGCCGTTTCCAAAAACAAAACTCTGGATTGTATTTTCTCCATTTTTGTTTTTTTCTTTCTTTCTAAAATTTATTTTTCCATCATATCTCTTATTTTATTGATTCTCTTGTAATCCTACACATTTTTGTTGTTTCTTTATTGAATTAATTTCTTTTAGAAGTTGTTGAGAATATAATTTTAGTTGATAATTTTTTGTTGCAGCTCAAAAACAAGTGCCATTACACGTGCATCGGATGATTATTATCCAACGAACCCGATGACACAGACGCTACATATAGCTGCCGTGGCTTATAACAGCTTATTCTTTGGTGAAATAGTTGTTCCAGATTGGGATATGTTCTATGTATTTGATTCTCTTTCATAATGTGGATTGTTAAGTTTCACATCTAGCCCAGCACTCTAAATGTTCTTTCATTAACTTTCAGAGCCGTCATGATTCTGCTGAGTTCCATGCAGTTGCCCGAGCCATAGGAGGCTGTGGAGTCTATGTAAGGTATGCATCTTCATTTGCTTACTTTACTGAAGACAGATTACTCTTATACTCAAAATGGATAGATTACCCAAAAGAAAAAAAAAGAAAAAATGACAAGCAATTTGAATGCTATTGGTCATTTTTTTTTTTTTTTGGATAATTTATTACTAATAGAACTGAGCATTCACGGGGGTTTGTAAGAACCCCAAAACAAGCTTGCCTTCGAGGGCCCAGAATTTACAGTACCATAAAACCAAGACACATTACAATTATGATATGCCAACTTCCTAATCATGACATAGCTATTCTTCCAATCTTCCAAGCTAACATTATGCTTCCAATGACAAAGAGGGTCCATTTCCAAGTAAGCAGTGGCACAACCGAGAGTCAAGAGATACACAATCAGAATTAACCACCAACAGGAATATATAGGGCCATAAATAGTCATCATCACACCAATATTGCTAGAAGTCTTCAAGTAGGAATGCTATTGGTCATTAACTAAAGATAGCTATGAAGTATTCACTAAAATGCTAATGAGTATAACATTGGAGATTTCAAAAGAAAAAAAAAAGTATACTCGTTTACTAATAACAACGGTGCAACGAAAAGGAGGGTGGACTATTCTCAGGTCCTACATGCGGTTCACTTTCTGAGACGCTAAGTGAACAAAAGAAGAACGAAAAGATTCGCTTGCTCACTAACTGCTTTCTTGTAATATCAGTGACAAGCCTGGCTGCCATGATTTTGAGATTCTTAAGAGACTCGTACTGCCCAATGGATCAGTTTTACGAGCAAAGTACCCTGGAAGGCCTTCTCGTGATTGTTTATTTAGTGATCCAGTTATGGACGGTGAAAGGTACTCGATCTTCTCAAATAGAGATTTTTTTTTTAAAAAAAAAAAAAATCTGAAAGCTAAATTTATAATAATGGAGCTGCTTTCATCTCTAGTACCGTTTTAACACTTTAATCTCTTCTTCCCATTTCCTGAAGTCTCCTGAAGATTTGGAATCTGAACAAACTTACTGGAGTACTGGCTGTATTCAATTGCCAAGGTGCTGGAACCTGGCCTGGATTGGACGATTCTGCTCAATCAGATAGTCTCAATCTGTCTGGAAAAATATCTCCAGCAGATATTGACTATCTTGATGAAACTTCACCGGAGATGGGAACTGGAGAATTTGCAGTCTTTTCCTTCAGATCAGGTCTCATAGTAATGAAATTGTGTTTTTATAGTGTGTGCATTGTCTTTTTATAGATTTTGCTGTGAGCTTTTGCAATTGAGAAGCACGTGGAGTTCCCCCAAGTTTATGTTTTTTTTATGCGCTTTTGTTACATCTGGCCAAAGTTCTTAGAATGCGCTTAACACAAAATCATTCAGGTTCTATCTCTCGAGTACCGATGGATGGGACATTCAACATCACCTTGAGGACCTTGGAATGTGATATCTTCACCGTATCTCCCATCATGGTAAGTTTGACTTCTTACTTGTAGAAGAAACTTTTCCCATTGGCATTTAAAGACCACATATATATAGTGATTATGTAATTCATCCCATTTTGAAGGTTTATCATCAATATATTCAATTTGCTCCAACTGGCTTGATCAATATGTACAACTCCGGAGGAGCTCTTGATGCAGTTGAGGCTTATGACAATTCCTCGTTCCAAGGTATACGCATTCAAGGAAGAGGCGAAGGCGCTTTTGGAGCATACTCTAATTCCGAACCAAAATGCTGCTATGTGAATACCGAAGAAGTGAAATTCAAGTACAGCAATGAAAACCATTTTTTGACAGTTGATGTTCCTACAGGAACAAATTCTTGGGAAATTCTTGTTCATTACTGAGGCCCTTTCTCTGATAGGCCAGGCCTAACAGTTGATTATTTGAACATTTCAAAACCAATATATAGATGATTCTTTTACAGTAACTCAGAAAGAATGCTTGGTGTGGTCATTCATTAGTGGTAACCTTTAACTCTTGGCTAAGCGACCGCCAAATAGACTTTTGGCAGTCGCTCTCTTGGCTAAGCGACTGTCAAATAGACTTTTGGCCAAGCGACCGCCGAATAGACGGAGAATGTTGATTATATCCATGTGTACAGTCTGTAATGCCATGTGATGTAGTGTATTCTTTAACCCTTATCTCTGCTGACTGTTGTGTTTGAGTATTGACAGATATCCTTAAAAGTGAATATCATTATCAAGCTTATCATGTGGCCAAGCATGGACCAACAAAGAAAGTAGCAAAAACAGTTCAGAGTATATAGAGAGCACCAGATATTTGTCTTCAATCAGTTTTCTCATATCAAAGTTTCATATATCTACATGTCCCACCAAATTTGTAACCTGTTCTCTCTTTCAGACACCAATGCTACTAAATACTAATAAAGTCTGGAAAACTGACCTTCATCTGCCACTTAGTCCTCTAGCTATGCTGCATTTCATAAAAGTAGACACTTGAAAGTTGTTAGAAGCTATGTGAATTTATGAACAAGACTGAAGTGAAGTATAAATTTGAACCAGCCAAAACTGAAGTTAATTGATCTGAATTAAACTAATGGAGATGAACTTAAATTGAAAAGAATATAGTTTTACGGTTTTATCCTATTCCGGCCTAGTTTTAAACTTTGATATGTAAACTCTTTTTAACCAGGAATGGCATGTTATGTGAACCATGACCATCAACTAGCTACCACTTAAATAATTAACTAACTTTTGTTACCAAAGAGTTTATAAGTTAATTTTGCTAAACATAGTTCACGGTGTTGATATGTTAGGTGCTTTCCTTTCAAGTTTCAACTTGTTCATTGTTCTCTCCTCTTGGTTCCATCTCCCTCCAAATTTAGAAAACACGTATCTTGTATATAATGATCACGTTCCGATAATTAAATTCTTGAGACATCTCGACATTTTATCCTCCGTTCCGATTTTACAAAAACATTGTAAACCTTAACCTTTACTTCCCTTTGAGTCAACCTCCCCATTGGGAATATTGCTCAATTGCTAGTAGGTTGGAAGCCTGGAACGATCTCTCGATAATCGTGTTTAACACTCTGACTCCATTGTTTCTTCTTCATTAAATACATTAATCAAACAATAAACTTACATATAAAAACAACACCTAATAATCACAAAATAAAATACATTCCATCATCATCATCATCTTCAAAGTTTCTTCTGGAAATCACGCATTCCTTCTGCTTCTGAAATCGTCAAATCTCGCCGGAAAATATGTCATACGCCTATCTCTTCAAGTATATCATCATCGGTGATACCGGTAATTCTCTATTTCCTTTCCACCGCTTCAGATTTCCGATTATTTCAATTCCAAATTCCTTCTCGATTACGCAAACTGCAACAGGATTGTTGTTTATCTTCTAATTGGTTTGTGATTGCATGCGTTGCGAATTTTCTGTTTTTATGATTGAGTGCACGCAATTGAATCGAGTTCTTTGTTTTTTGCATCTGTTGATCTGATCCATTATGTGTACCTTTGCCTGCCTGCCATCTCGGAGCTTAATCTGTTAACTTTGATTGATGATATGCTACTCAACTTCGAAACCTGAATCCTAGATTTCCATAATCACTTGGTTGGGTTTTCAGGTGACTTTAGCTAATTGGCTTGGTATGTCTGGTTATGAGTAAAAATTGATATTCCATGGCTCTTTTGGCATCTTACCTCTTCAGTTGTGTACTTCTGTGGAATATTTGAGAGCTAATTATTTGGAGGTATCATCAAATTGTCACCTGTTCTTCTATGTAGATAACGATGTTAGTAGGTATATGCTCATTTTACTTATACAGTAAAAGGATGCTGACTAAACTTCTTTTGATGAAATGGCATTGGCTCGAGGATCTTTCCTACTTGTTAATGATAATTTGGGCAACTCAGACATTCTAAACTTAATTGTTCAGGCTACGATGCAATTACTGCATAGGTGTAGATTTCGATTGGGCTATTGTGGAAGCCATCGTGACTGATATTTAGCTCTTGAATTCTGTACAATTCTTTTATACCCGCAGATTCTTAGTTAAACTGTAGCAGTTTGAGTATCTAAAACTCTATCTTTTCCTCAGGTGTGGGAAAATCATGTCTTCTTCTTCAATTTACTGACAAGCGTTTCCAGCCTGTGCATGACTTAACCATTGGAGTTGAGTTTGGAGCAAGGATGATTACTATCGACAATAAGCCCATCAAGCTTCAAATCTGGGACACGGTTGGCTCTTGCGCTCTTATCTTAATTATTGCAATTTTATATGTTTTCTTTTGGATAATTACTCTACAACATGTTCATTAACCATACTGTTGCATCTGGGGGAAGTGTTAATAAATGATATATGAGCATGATCGTGTATAATCATTGTAAAGATTCTTGTCCTAGACCATGCATAATAAAGAGTAAATATTTTATTTAATAGAGGCTTAGATGTTATATAAAAATAGAAAAGTAGGTGCGTTGCTCTGTCAAGTGTCTCACGGCATGGTCTTTGTGGATGAATGATTAAGTCTGTTAATAATCTTTCCAAATTTTAGTGTATGATAGTTCTTTTTTTGGCATTATAGATTACAGTAACACAGTTTAAATTTAATCTTGACACCATCGCTGTCCTTTATAAATTACCATTTACATTAGTCTTAGTATGTACTTGGTGGCAGCATAAACATTTATTTTAAGCTTAATGTTCATTTTCGGCCACCTAATTATCGATGTCTTAACAGGCTGGACAAGAATCCTTCAGATCAATCACAAGGTCTTACTATAGAGGGGCAGCTGGTGCACTTCTGGTCTATGACATAACTAGGTACTGATTTTATATTTGTGCAAAAATGATACGGAATGAGAAAGTTCTGTTGGATGTCAAATTGTTGCACCCAGGTTTTCTGTTTGTTAAGTAGGGAAAATTCATCTATCAACTCACATTTGAACTGCACTCGTTTTATGATATGAGCATCAATAAAGCCATTAAAGCCACGTCTATCTTCCCTATGTTCCTGCATACCCGTCAAGTGCATTGAATGACTGATATTAGGGTGTAAATTGGAAAGGAGACTAGGAGAGTATAAAACGTATCAGGTTATTTTCAATGATTAGTGTATGATGTATTGATGGTTGGAGACACAGGAATTACCTTAGCATTGTCCCATCATTATTTAGTATTTAGTGTGTACTTAAGTAACCTTATAAAAGTACTCTCTCATTTAATCTTTTCTCTCCCTACCATAGATATTATGTCCATCTGCTCAATCACATATTAACTACATCAGTAAAATTTCCGAGCGCAAATTCAAAATTCCAGAAAAAAGCAGAACAAGTGCAATATTCATATTAATGTGCCACATGGTTAAGTTGGTCTGAACGTTTTAATATGAATTAACTGGAACTGAAACTCCCGATAGATTTGGAGGGCTTTTAGACAGACCCCTTTTAGTTTCACAACCAAAGACTTAAACGGTGTAGAGCGTACCCAAAATAATAGAAGGGGATGCTATAATCAATAAGTAGTACAGTAAGGATTACATAAAATTGTTATACATTTCAAAAAGTACAGGATGTGCCCCTTTTGCTATAATCTGAGACCTACATCCAGCTCAGAAGAGTAAAAAACCGATTCATATTCACCAATATTACCAAACAAACGATAGAATGGGATGCTACTCTCACAACATAATTTGAACATGAGTAACAGATTGTCCATAGGAAAACAGAGTCGATAACTATAGCAAAATTAAGAGTGGATTAGAATCTTAAGTGTAACAAAACCGAAGCGTATCTGTGTTTCAACCTAATTTATAATAACCAAAACCCAACTACTTAGTGATCCATGGCGGCAGCCGGCAAGTACCAGCATCTTTATGGAAAACCCATGCCAAATTTGAAGGCTTTTAAGGAGAGGAAGAAGATATCAATCTGGTATCAGACACCCTTAACCTTGGTATTCAGCTTTGGGAGCGGAGTAGTTGAAGAACCCAACTAGGTTTTGTAAAAGCTACTGTTTATAGGTGTTAGAGATGACCTGTGAGGGAAAATGTATCAGAAAAGGGTATCAAAAATGAAGTGCACGGAACAAAATTTTCAATTTGCTAAATTTGTCGAACGTGAAGCTGATGAAAGGTTCTGATTTTCAAATCTGGGCATTTTTTAGGGGATAGATTATTTTGACAGTAAGTGGAAGAAAGGAAAAAAGCCAATAAAAGAGGGAAAGAGAAGACTTTTGCTGCTGTCTTTTTCAAGGGGAAGAAAAATCAATTAGTGGCAAATGAGGTTATTTTTGGAGTAAATCTGACTAAGTTGAGCTACACGTGCCTGTGTTTGAGAGTCGCCGTTTTCAGTACAACTTCAAAATAGGAAATCTTATTGCACAATGTGATCTTGTACAGTCCTCCATGCACGCAGCTGTGGCTTATATACAACCTGTAAACATTTGGTCTACTATTTAAATCCTCTGTTGTGTTATTCCGAAATTCCAATCAAGATAGCAGTTTTTTTTTTACTTTTTTATCAAGATATGTATTGATGAAGTGGATTTGACTTCTCTTTATCTCATAATTGCTTCTTCACGTCACTTGTCAGGAGGGAGACATTCAATCACTTAACCATCTGGCTGGAAGATGCTAGGAACCATGCAAATCCAAACATGTCGATCATATTGATAGGCAACAAATGTGACCTTGCTCACAGAAGGGCTGTTAGCACAGAAGAAGGAGAACAGTTCGCAAGAGAAAACGGATTGATTTTTATGGAAGCATCTGCAAAAACAGCTCAGAATGTCGAGGAGGTATAGCTATTTCAGAAAATCCTGTGTCCTAGAAAGTGGTAGTTTGTGCAACTTTCTTATTCTATTACTATAATTTATAATTTGAAAACTATTGTGTAGGCTTTCATCCAAACGGCTGCAACAATATACAAGAAGATTCAGGATGGAGTTTTTGATGTTTCAAATGAGGTGACACATTTGTTTCTCTCATGTTACTCTTTTGTGTGGCATACTCGTTAGGTTTTCTGTCATTTTTAGTTTTATCTCGGGTATAACATATAACTTGAATAACAGGGAGGCCTCCTGTCCATTCACTCGTTCATTATTATTCTGATATATATGTTTCTGGGAATATGTTTGGTTGAGATCATGTTCTTGCTTGGTAGCCGAGTCATTGTATCTGTCCGTGTTTCCTTCGACACCTCACTTATTTATGCAATGCCTAAGATTCAATATAAACAATAAGATCAAGAAAATTTGGTTTCTCTCTCTAATTACTGCTGGTCCTGAGACAAAACAATGTTTTCTATTATGTTTCTTCTTCTCAATTGCTTACTGGTATCTGATTGTATTTGTTTCTATGTTCTACAGTCATATGGAATTAAAGTTGGTTATGGTGGAATTCCTGGCCCTTCTGCTGGCGGGGCTGGTTCTTCTCAAGCTGGAGGTTGCTGCAGTTAGGGTTATATGTATGCAAGGCGGAAATATTCTGTCTGGTTCCATTCTTCATGTATGCTGCTGCTATCGCAAGTCTAGTTCTTGATGTGATTTCAAATATGTGGTGTTTTACTTTCAATTTAACTGTACATCTGAGTTTTTCTTTTTAAAGATTTATCGTTTGTTCGTTGTTGTACATAAGAAGGGTTGCTGGACCATGAGAATGGTATACATGTTTGTTATTGGTAATTTGGGAAAAGCTTGTGGTGTACTATAGCTGTTGCATAATCTAAGTTATCAGAAATCTTTGCTCTTCGATTCCATGTCTTTTTTTACTGTGTCGCGTATTTTGAGATTGATGAGTTCTCTCATCTCTTTTTGCTTTTTCTTGGCTTTGTAATTTCGTGACCTAATGTTATCCATTTTGTTCGACTCCTCGTTTTCATCTTTGTGCTTTCCTGCCTTTCGAATGACTGAAGCTGCTACAATATTCTGTTGATTCTTCCAGTGGGAAATTTGTGTGCATTTCAATTCTTGTTACTAGACTGTCAAACCTGGTAAAAAGAAAGACTGTAAACCAAACCAAACTTCTAATCCATGGGAGTAACACGATGCTTTCGTTCCACTAAATGTAACACTCTGTCATTTTCGGTGTCTCACGAAACTTTACTTATTACTAACAATAAGATATACACCACACATTATTGTTATATCAATATTATAACTTGTTTACTGCAACTCCACTTACACCTATACCATTACAATACTCCTAAAACACCGCTTCTTGCCTCCGACAGAACACAAACCCTGCATTCCATGCTTCTTAACTCTATACCTCTGTACCACCTTATAATCCCAAGATTCATTGAGTTATTAAATTAATTCAAATATGATCATCTAGTTAATATCTCTTATTTCTAGTTTAAACCAATATGACTTTCAATATAAGCATATTTTAGGAAGAAACCGGTTTCTTCTAAGACTATCTCAATTCTCAATCGGTTCACTCAACCAACCCGCCTTAAAAAGAGAACTCATTCCGTCCCTAATTAATCCTAATGGATAACTCCAACCTTGTATAGTTGCGTAATACTCCTCATATGTCATATATATCCTGTACAAATATAAAGCTGAAAGGAGAGGCGGAGAGTTTTTGCTTTGTAAAAGGCATGATGGATGGTGTGCATTTGTATCTATATATGATTTGCACTCTACGTGTTGTATACTAAAAACGGTGTTTAATTTTAATCTGCTCTTTTTCTTATACAAGTTAACGTGTGTGTGACCCAAACAAAAAAACAAAAATATATACACAAAACAAATACAACTCACCTGCATTTTGATGCAAAAGAGGGGAAAAAAGACTCATTCAAAGGAAGTTAGCTCAAAGAAGGGAAGGAAGTCGGGAAAGGTATTAATAAAGCTTCGTTCTTTCCATTCATTTATACATGGTACAACCTTTCCTTATGCATGTCACTTCATTTACTAATTCCTATTTGGATCTGCAGGATCCATCTCCATTCTACATTTAGGAGTTGTTATGGAGAGAGCAAATGCGAATTCTTCCAGTAGGAAGAGGACGCGAGACCAAGGAGATGTCGAGAAGGAAGCTCGCAAGGGCAAGAAACCACAACTCCGCCTCAATCATGCGTCGTCTTCTTCTAATGATCAGAACAAGGGCCATCATGATGTGTTGAACGAGGGGTCTGGAGTTTTCGATTTCCCTTGGTTAAAAGAGGGTGTGACTTTTAAAGCCGAGGAGTATTTTGATCAGGAGAGCATGTTTCTGGGCAGTTTCGCAAGGAATTTTGATAAATCTTGTGAGGAGAACAATGCAGAATTAGCTATTGGTGGAATTGGTGGAATGAGTTGCCGTGAAGAGAAGTTTGAAGATGATGGTTTGTGGTCGTCATTAGGTGATCAGGTCGAAGGCTTTGAGTCTGTTGATCGGGTGTTGAGCTTGGTAATTGATCAGCCTGGTATAGATGTTGGATTCAACAAGGCATAAATGATACAGTTTCCATTTGATCATCATCATCAATTCACATGAAGAAAATTTTGATGTCAGATGCTTAAACCAAGTGATTCTTGCAGTTAGATGTTACTTCTAAACTTTGCCTAAAATTGGTCATTTTCAAGGCTGGGTCATGTGCATGGACAAAGGGCATCAAAAAAAGAATGCTCTTGCACAGGTTTGTAATCGTATGGTATGACACCTGTGACAGATAAAGTTCAGTTTGAGAGTCCGATAGAATTAATAGTAAAATATAAGACTTTACAAGTTGAAATTCGAACCTAAATATTCTTTAATTCATATGATGTTGTAATGTTTTCGTCCATGATACTATGAGGCTCATTATGATGTGTCTATCATAATGTGTCTTGCACACCCTTACATAACACAAGGTATATGTGAGGATACATATTTTCTTATCAAGGTTCCAATCAACATTTATCAATATTTTTTCACTCCTAATTTTCTTCAAAGATATCATTTCACCTCTTTAAATATTACTATTGAGCTTTAATTTTCACTTTGCTAAAAGTTAAAAGTATGGATTTCATAACTAAGGTTATACTATATATCTATGGTTTTCATAAGAGCAATATTCTTTTTTGTAGATAACCCAAATATTTTATCTAAATGTCACCTTAACTCTTCTCCGTATCTGTATAATTAATGTGAATAAGTCTTATATTAGACGATATATATAGTTAATTTATGTTGTACATGGAGTATAACACATACTCTATTTTATGTAATTTCCATTTGATCATCACCAATTCACATGAAGAAAAGGACATGCATGATGTCAGATGCTTAATCGAGTGCTTCTTGTAGCTAGATGTTACTTACTTCTAAACCTTCTCTAAAATTGGGTTCATGAGAGTCCGGGGTAACTGCGGTGTACTTCCTCCATACTTTTTACAGGTGAACTTCATATTTATGAGATCTAGGTGAATAGTGAGAGAGAGGTAAACCTCCCTGTCTCGTGGTGAAATTTTCCCTAAAATTGATCATTTTAAGGCTGGGTCATGTGCATGGACAAAGGGCATTTAAAAGGAAAAACAAATTAGAAAGAAAATACAAAACGGAAAAAAATGCTCTTGCACAGGTTGTACATGTCCCAAAATTATATGTGGACCCATATAAGTAAAATAAAATATTTTTCTCATGAACAGATATATTACTCTACATGTGCCTTATAAATATTTTTATAATAAATCTATAAAATAAAAATAAATGTGAAAAAAAGATAAATGGATTCGAGAAAGTCGTAACTATGATTCTAACGTGCATATTTTCCGCTTATATAGTGACACGTGAATGCACTAGATAAATTGTATAATCAAGATGAAATTATAAGATTTATATTGAATTGAAATTATAACCTAGTATAACATGAACTAACTATAATATTTACATGCATTATTATTAATTCTCGATTTACCGCTTCAAACAAAACTATAATATTTCAAAATAGGTCAATTAAATTTAACTACTTTTTTTTGTAACGGCAAAATTTTATTGATTATAAGATATGTACATGTATGAGCTAAGCATGATCTGCCTCACCCACAAGATATCACCAAGACCTCGCTAAACCCAAACTCCCTCCACCTATGGTTTCGGAAAATAATGGAATCCGACGAAATCTGCCTCCTTAAAAACCTCCAAGAAGAAAACCCATTGGGAAAAACCCTTGAAGGAAAAAAAAGATCACAGCAAGTCCCCGGTTGTCCGAAACTCCCTCCACAACCATACATATAATATCTAATACATTCTACCCCACAACTTCCCAAACCTGGGCATGTACAAATGACGAAACTAATACAATCTACGCTACCTCTAACGCCCGAAACACTCCCCTGTTCTCGGCTACTACTAATGTCATTAAAACCATGTAAATACAACCTACTACTAATTAAATTTAACTACTACAATCTACTACTAATTAAATTTAACTACTGATATCTTCAAGTATCGGATAAGTAAATACAACCAGGGTCGTCTAACATTTTTACAAAGAATATAATCATACTATTTATTAGTTTAATAGGTTCTTTAAATTTTGTTTATTTTTTAATTTTTGCAAAGTTATTCAAACAAAACTGAGTGGCAAGCTGAGACACCCGGATCCAAGAGGTCACGGGTTCGATCCCCGCCATGGGTGATTATATCCCGAAATGGGTGATTATTTCCTCTGTATTGAGCTTGTTGAATATTTGATTAATTATTAATTAGAAAGTTATCGAACGATTGTAATTTTAACAGTATATCTAAAAAATAAAAAGAGCTAAGTGCACATGAGAACAGATATAGAGACGGAAATAGATGGTTTTTTTTTTTCATTTCTTCATTAGAAAACTAAAAATACAACAATGGCATTTCAAGTTTCATGTAGAGAAACATTAGATTTGCTTATAATAATCTAGTGAAGACATAGAAAACGATAGTTTTTTTATTTTTCCTAATCATATTAGAACAACAAAACCAATTATGTATTAAAATATAATTATAAGTAGATGATTCGTTTGTAAATAGACGAATTGAGATCACAAAGTTACTTTAATAGTATTTTTTTCATTACCTTTAAAAATAAATGATAATCCCATAATAACTAGTGATGGAAAATTGAATTGTAACACTATCCTATATTTGATGATAATAATTTATTTCTAACTATCTTCAAATGTCATGTAACATTGGTGGGTCAGTCAGTAATAAACTTATATTATAAAGTATAGAACATAACTATTTGTGCTACAGATCTTTTACTAAAACTATATAATACAAAAGAAAAAAAAAAAAAGGAAGAGCTAGGTAAAACAAAGATACATAAAAGGGACAAAGTGTGTTTGAAACTAAGCATATCCTACTTTTTATTTATTATTTTTTCTTCCAAAAAATGAACATACTTCAAGAGAATGTTGAGTAACTACAAGCAATGTTGAGTAGAAACAAAAGAAAGACTGAGAGAATGTAGAGTCTACAATCAATGTGTATACAGTAAAAACTGTCTAGGAATGAATGGGTTTCACGTTTCTTCGGCTTGGGATGCTAGGAGTTGGCAACTGTGCAGAGAACAACGATCATATACTTCTAGGTTGGTGTCACATCGATATCCTGCATCAATTATCCTGCATGCGATCGCCTTCTCCATCTTCACCTTCTTGCTTATGTTGACTTTCGGCAAATCGAATTGCACAATAATATCCCCTTGTCCATCTTCCCCTGGTTCACATTCAAGGGTTATGTTGACTTTCGCCAAATCAACATTGGAGTACTTAGCAATGGTCGTCCAGTCTGCCACGGAAATTGAACCCATTCAAGAGTTTACCATTAGTCTTACGGTAGCCAAGTACAAATAGCCATTCACCTTGCTGCAGAGTACCACCTCCTCCCGACTAGTCCTCGTCGAATTGGCTAAAACAACAACATTCTTCAAAGCACGTGGAAGATCATCAAATCGTGTTATGTCCACAATTGCAACAATCGACCCTCGGCTAACTCTCCCCACACTCCTAAAAGGTGAGGGTTCAATATAAGGTCGGGGGTTTCTAATGTCTCGCACCAAAAAATTGCCCCAAAGATTCAGGGGGTGAATGATAGTTTGGCGGCGTCGGGTTTCAGAATCGGGGACTCCAGAACTTCCACGCGTTCTTCTTCTTCAGAGGAATTGGAGCGAGATGTGGAATTGGACCTGGGCACTGACGATGAGGATTTGACACGTTTGTTTGAATGAGGGTTTTCTTCAGAGGGGTAGAGAGGCGTATTATCGGGTGAATTTAGGCGTTTCAGGGGGTTGCAGATTGTGGTGGAGTTTCTGTGGCCGACGGCGCAAGGGGGCGGTGGAGATGAAGGAGTGAATTTGGGGATGTGGGGAAGTGTGGTTTTCTCTAGACTCCGGTGGGTGAGTATTCAGTGCATTTGATCCGTCGTGGACGGCGCAAGGGGTGGCGGTGGCGGTGTCGTTGGCGTTGGCGGTGGCGGTGTAGCATATCCTACTTAAAAAGACTCATGCATGTACAAATCAGAGTAAATTTGACGTGGTAAAAGTGATGTTTGTCGTTTAAAAAAAATATATAAACTAGATATAATTCAATCTAGACACTAATACTAATAATGTTAACACTTATCTTGATTAATTTTTTTAAATTTGTAATGCATAAAAACTAGTTTTATTATTTAGAATGGTTTTCCATATTATTTACTATAAAATTATCATATTACTTTAAGGTACAATCATACATATTAAACTAACAAAATAAAGAAACGGTAGCTCCTGCAAAATTAATTGGAGGTCAGGTAAAGTCGAGCAATCTGCACATCTCTAACCGTCGATCATGATTTGGTGTCACATCTGGTGTGATAGATAAAGTCCATTCGTAGAATGTGGTCTAATTAATTGGTAAAGTATAAGATTTTAGCCGTCAAAATTCACACCGGAATATTCTCGATTCACATAAAGGTTAGCAACCTCTTCATCTGAAATATATTGAGGCTCATAATGTGTGTTTAACCGTTAACACAAAGTATATAGAAAATCTGATATAAAATACTAACATTTTAGAAAAAATAATAAGTTGCATCCACACCTCTCCATTTCAAAATTTAAAAACTACACACATATCAAAATAATTGCATATATATTGCCTCTCAATTTGTATAGTAAGATAAGAGCTATTATATATATTCTCTTAATATAATCAATTATTTTTTCCAGTACTAAAATCAACCACTACAAAAAATGGTGGGAAATCTAAGGAACAATTGTGAGGAATCACGTCACCAGGTTGTTTCCACGCAGCTCTAAAATTTGCGGCAATGGCGCGAAGAATGGCGCACGACTCAATCGATTGAAAGGCAACATGGCTGAATTGAAGAAATTAAAGGAAAGATTGGTGTACGGTGTACCAGGTTGAGGTACTAGTTGCGTACGCCAACTGTTCGATGAAACGCCTGGCCCAGAAATGTATGGCAAATCGATATGTGAGGTATGGGTTACTCATCTTTTCAATATACTAGAGTGTCATGACGTGATTATATTTGAGCAGGCTACAATTGTTAGTTTTTCATATTTTGAGGAATTGAACAGTTAGTGTGGTCGAGGGAAATCCAAGAATCAGAGGTTTGATGATGGTAATTTGTTGGTTGCTGAGCAACAGAATTGGACCCTCTATCAAATACAATATGAAAAATACTACAAAAACTTGAGAGAGACCACTTATTTATGGACTTTTCAAAAAAACCACATAATGGCATCATAATATACGATATTATTAATACAATGTCCAATGTTACTAATATGATAACATTTAGTAACATTGGACATTGTATTGATAACATCACATATTATGATGATATCATGTGGTCTTTCTGAAAAGTCCACAAATAAGTGGTCTCTCCCAAGTTTTTCTCGAAAAATACCGTGGTACACCATATACAACATCATCAAGTAGCCATTTCAACATTCTAAAAATATCATAAACTTTTCCTCTATCAAACACCAAGTAACACCAACCCAAGTGCATTGATACAACAATTTCACACATTATAGCAGATTACCCCAAGCCATTTAAAAACTTGCCTCTGTCAAAGACAAAGAAGCAATTGCGTTCCTCCAATTCTTTTTTCGATGGTCTCCACCCCAAAAATATTAAGAGCTAAGATGCTAATGTGACGAAAACTACTTCATCATGGATATACTTCTCTTCTGAAAAATTCAATGCCCCTTTTGTAATTAGAATGAAGTTCAGGGACTGTTTTATAATTAATATAATTAAATAAAATAGAACCCTAAATCCTAACCTTTCATTTCAATCAAAATAAACAATGCGTCATGAATTTCTCTCTGACTCGAAATTGGTTCGGGTTGCCTGTGAGATATTCATCATTCGGTATCGATGATTTTTTTTGTTCGTTTGTTTGTTAACTTATCGAGAATCCGCGCTAGACTTTCATGTTGCTCGCGTACATGTAATATCGATTTGCGTTGTTTCTTGTTGTCTGCGTATAATTCCGCATAGATGATAGGTTTAATTTCTGAAGGGCGAATTTCATCCACTACCCCTGTTAGATTTTCTAATTACATCTGGATCCTATTAGATGAAACAATTACATTTAAATTCTAAACTGAATTTTCTAAACTTTGAACCAAACAAGTCTTTAACTTTTATTTTACTTCAGTATCTTTCAAATTTTTAAGATTTTAATTTTAACCCCAATTTTTTAATTTTTTTACATATTGGTCCTCATCTTCAACCTTTCTTCATCTGAAAATAAACCTCCATTGATGAGCTTCCATTGATGATCTTCAAGCTTCTTCTTCCTCTTCCTTTTTTTTTAGCATCTCCGGTGGCAGTCAATCCTGCCTATTGTGATGGAAACATGCCCCGCAACCTTAGAAATCTGATTATCCATTATGTATTTCTCCAAAATACCAGCAACAGCTGAAGAAAAAGAAGGAGGTGCAGATTCAAAAACCAAAAAGCTAAACACACAATCTGAAATGTTCACAAATTAAGACGGACCTATAGATGATGATTTTATAGAAACTAACACATAAGAGAAATATCAAACAGTAACAAAAATCAGAGAGATGCTTAGAAACCAATTTTGTCAGAGAAAAATCTAACACCAATAGCCAAAATAGAAAGTAACACGTTGAAATCTCAGAAAGCAAAACCATAAACGGAGGACAACAATCACTCGGCTGCTCAACCGATTTTGGTATTGATCAGTTTTTACTTTTTACCATTGAACAAAACAACCAAACTAAAATAGTAAGAAAATAAGGAGAAAATACCTGTAAAATTTTATAATTATTTGTAGTTAAATTTTATAATTATTTGTAGTTAAATTTTAATATCATTTAAGTAAAAGTAAAAAGATTTAGGGTGAAAGCGTAATTATAGTAAGTCTGGAAATTGCAATTTAGTCCAAATAATAAGGATGTGTTTGTTGTTGTTTATTAAAAGTTAGATTCAGGACTTAGATGTAATTGTTACATCTAATAAAATCCCGATGAATAGGTGTGATCCAGTGGGGGTGGTATATGTAATAATCCCTTATATATATCTCATTTTCACGTATATCCCCTTATTTAGTTGACCCAAAGACAAATGGGAATCTTATCGAGGGACAGAGGAAGTACTGCGTAGAACATTTTCACAACGGAACCGTGTTCTAGTTGGTGACATAATCAGGTGAATGCCCCATCCTCACGGGAGAACAGAGAGAAGATAACTTATTCACACGACAGACAGGCTTTATTTAGAAAGCAAAGGTTGATTGCGAAACCATTCAAATATTATAGCAGGAACATCTTATAGAATCCTTCAGGAACAAATAAAATGTGCACTAAGAAAAACAGCCACAAGCTGGTACTAGATCACTATCCAAAAACAATCGGAACATAAAATCTAGGTGTTTGTGGCCCTCGTGTAGATCTGCTGGCTAGCATGTGCCGACACCATTCTGATCAAACCACGTGCCATCAGTTCTCTGATTGCCTTCCTTGCCAACGATCCACTTATCTATGGAGGTAAGATCAAGAACCCAACATCAATATCTAAAACTTAAATAGACTGAATCTATCACACCACATACGGTCTATTAGTAAAACTTTAGTAAAGATCGTATGCGAGACAAACTAATACAACGCACCACCCAAGTATATGAAGGAGTACATTAGTCATTAAACAGAGAAAGATCAAGTCTGTCAAAGAGCATATAAACATGATAATGAGCACTAAATCGAAGAAAATATTCAGCAGGAATAGAAGAAAAAACCAAACCAGGTATACTTAGAACATGCAATCATTTTTAGGAGCGAAAATAGTCATACATTGATTCCAAAACAGGTCAGGACAATATGCCGATACAAATCCAGGCAACCCCGTCACCAAGAAAACAAGACCATTCTATCCACATGAATATGAAACATGCACACATTTAACGCAACATGATACTGCGTATGATCTACAACCAGAACACTAGATGCAAGAAAATATGCAGCAGAAGAAAATATCAAACTAGGGAACCAGGGAATACTTGAACATGCAAAACTTTCACAGCACATTTCACAAATGTTAACCGGAAAATCTGGACACCAATTGCCACAATTGATTGATCTGGCTGGTAAACTGATCTAGGTAAAATACCTAGAAACTAAGACAGAAACATATCTTGAACAAAGACGGTAACAAGTAACAACAAAGCCATACATCTATTAGTAGCCACAATAAAATTGGCAAGAACATCTAATAAACTACCATAACAATGCATTTAAAATTTCTATCAGTTTAAATCAGCATAGTTTTCGAACTTGATCATCTCACATAAACACACATCAAACAACTACAATTAGTCAATAACCACAAAATCAAAAGCTACTAGCAACACTGACATCAAATTCCAAAACATTCTGCATATAAATCAGATCTAGCCAAAACAGAACAAACAGATTTAAAAATTTACCCTGAGACGATCGGAGAGAACTGAAGGAGTGATGAGCTTGTACTTGGGAGCCTCAGTCAGCAACTTGTCGTAGGTGGCCTTATCGAACAGCACCATGTTGTTCACCTTCTCCTTTTGCTTTCCCTTGCTCCACTTCTGCAGTTTCCACAACACCAAAATTAAAGATATTAGACCTCAATTCATCCACATACAAATAAGCAAATAAAGGCCAGTGAAATCGGAGTGGTGACCTTCTTCTTCTGTTTGCCGCCGCCAGATTTCGCCGGCTTGGATGATGGCGGAGGAGCGGCCTTCTTGGGTGCCTGAAGGAAAGCAAATACGGATTTAAACCAGAACAAATCATCATTGTTGAATCGGAAAGTTAATTGGACGAGAGAGAAATTTTACCATGGTTTGTGCAGGATTTGCAACGATGTGAAGTTGGAAGGTAATAAAACTGTGATGGTGGGAGGCAAAATTAGGGTTTCGTTGGGGAGTGTTGTTATTGGGCTATTTTTGTTGGGCTGGACTAGAGTAGCAGATAAGAGCTCATTATCTAGCAAAATGGCCTACAGGCTATTAAGGACACAAGCACTGACAGAATAATGAGAATGAGAATGATTTTTTTTTTTTTTTTTGGAATAACCAAACTTGCATTAATAAGATTAAAAAGCAACAGTTCTAAGCCGAGTACGGTTGTCTGACATAATTACATTCCGTAGCTATTCTGGGGACATATCCCAGATCAAATGAAAATAAAAACTAGAGTCTAAATTATATAAAGAAAGATGCGAGAAATCACGGGAAGATGCCTTCTTTTCGATAGTGTCCGCTACATTGTTAGCTTCCCGGTAAACAAAAGAGATGGTGACCTCGCCCAAAAGTGACAATAGATGTCCAATATCATCGAGACAAGAAATGAGTAGTTGTGAGTCAGTTTGTATGATCCATTTTTTCCGTTCAAGAGGTATAGCCAGTTGTAACCCAATTTTTAATGCCAAAAATTCCGCCAAGTTGTGATCAACTTCCCCTAAGTATTTAGCACAAGCTCTTA
>JAYMSL010000261.1:0-28378 GCA_036897195.1 Plantago coronopus
ACAAACACCACGCTCCAATCAGAAAACCACGACACCCCAGACCAGCCACCCCGCCCATCTACTATCTTGACAATTTAGGATTGGTTTGAAACTCACTCAGATCTGGTTTATTATTGAAAAGAGAAAAAGAGAATAGAGAAGGAGAAAGAGAAAGAAATAATCTAAAGGAGATGAAGGAGCATTCTGCTCCGATCCGGTGAGCAGAAGCTCCCCGAAGGCGGCAGATGATAAGAGGCGGCTAGGGTTAACTGTGTTTTGGGTTAAGAGAGAAGAATGGGGTAAGGTGTTTTAAAAGAAGAAGAAAAATGAATATAAGTGACCACTGTTCGATTTTACTACCTTTTCCGGATTTTTCAAGAAAAACACATTTATATAAATATATATGTTTTAATTTACAATACAAAATATAATTATAAACGATTGATATAACAAGGGTCTCGTCCAATTTAAGTGAATTTTTAGGAGGATAAAGGTTTTCTTTTTCGAAAGGAAGAAATTTATAACAATAAATAACAGAATTACAGCCTAAGAAGTGGTAACCTTCTTCAGTTTGGTAGGAGGGTAAAGGTTAAGGGCACACAACCTGATCTAAATGTGTGATGTGTGTTGATGATAAATAAGTAGTCAAATATGGAGTATTGGGTCAAAGTGAATACGTTTGACATTGTAGAAATAAAAAAATTAAAAAATAAAGAAAATTCAAAGTTGGCACGTTGAAATCGTCGAGAATGAGAGAGATAGTCACTGGATTCAGACAGACCCATATTATTCGTGGATGGTTAGAGCCACGTGACACTAGGTAGGTAAAATTGTCATTGACCATGTATATTTCCTTCAATTCCAGCAGCCATGGGTGGTTAAGAGGAGAATCGTGATAACTCATTTTTTTCCGATCCAATCACTTTCACCTCTCAGATCGAATTTGTCTAGGAAAAGAACAACAAAATACATAAATGATTTTCGTTTCACCCAATAACACTTCTATAGGTTTTAGTGTACAAATCAAAATCAACTAATCTATACAAACAACTATCATTACGCTTCTATTTAATTTATCTGAAAATTATAAACTGAATTGAACTGGACTAGACGGATCTGAATTAAACAAGTCTGAATTTAAGTTGAACTGATCAGAGACTACATCCCAATTCCTCAACATATAAAGAAGAAACACGCTTTACATTGGTAAGGAGAGAGGCAAAACCTAGTGTGGCAATAGTGATGTTAAGTGAGTTGGTTGTCGAGCCTTAACAAAGATTGAATATGGCTCGTTCAATAAGGTGACGAGTCGACTATTGAGCCTTAACAAATGTTCGATTTGGCTCGCTCAATAAGGTAAACACCGGCAGGCACCGGTGGCACACAATCCTGGCCAAAGACTCATGTGCCATGGTGCCTTACCAGGAAACATATTATCAGCACCAAGGTTCGCTCGTTAGGTCTGCACCGATTGCCCTTGATGACTCCGACAAAGAGGATACTCATGTCCAAGTTTATCAACATAGTGGTCGTGATTTGGATTTAAAGTTTAAGGTTTATCTACTTAATTTCAACGGTGACTTAGGAACCGAAATAACTATTGATTGGTCAGCAGAGGATTGATCGGTACTTGGTATGTGTAGGTGTTCTGGATGACAAACATGTGTCGTCTCTTGCAAATTAAAAAGAAGCGGCTACGCCTTCGAGGAGCAAACACAGCTTTGCGCCACCGTTGGGGTAATCCTCTTATTCGCACTTCATGACATATGAAGCTTGTTCTTTTAGAGAGGTTCTTGCCTATTGATTATGCTCACCATGTATTCTCAAAGTTTATAAACTGCAATTAGGTACTCGTTCTGTTTTCGAGTATAGTAATGCGATTATGGTTTATTATCTTGTAAGACCATTGTGGAATTCCCCGATCAACTAGCTAGTTAAATGTTTGTTGACGATCTTAACCATGATATCTTGCTTGAACCGTGTGTTACTCCTGTGTTTAATATGAATGATTTTATCTATGTCGCGCATATTTAGAGTCATGTGTATTGTCATCTTAATGTGTGTTGAAACTGAGCAGTCATCTAATGTGGGTGTTGAAACTGAGCAGAACGCTACCTAATTAGTTGCATGGAGTGTTAGTGGTGTTCGTGGCCGTGTTCCTGTCCAATCCGGGATACTACTATTCTTTTTGATACTTCTACCTCTTGCGAGTGGCAAATATAATTCCTGTAAACCCGTTGTGATTGATGTTAAATGCTAATAACCCTATGCTAAACCATTGAATGATATTTCTTATCGTTGCAAGCAGTCGGGTCTACGTGTGGCCGGACCTACTACATATACTCCTCCTCCTCCATGCACCAGACTTTATTGATCGACAGCTGGACCCACAGAAGGACTCTACTGATGAGGGTGATTCTAACTATGACTCTACAAACCGGCGGCTTCTGGGTTTTATTTTCCATTGATTTATGGTGGCTTCTCGTGTTGTGCATACGCAACCAGATTTTTGAGTCTCGTGTTATGACTTGTGATCAGGATTTTAGTATAATACTCCCTCCGTTTTATATCAAAGTTTTTACGATTGATTCTATTTTTCGAAAATTGCCTGCAAATTACTCGAAATTTTTTCGAGTATATATACTCGAACATGTTCAGTTAGGTAAACCCGAACATGAACCTAATTTGATCGAACACTTATCACGAGTCGCACCCCTACTGGTGTGACTTTTAGATAATGTGTAAATGTAGAATAAATGTTAGGAAAAAGCTAAAAATAAAGTTAGATATGGACATGGATGGTATGATAGAAGACCATAGTGCATTAGTTGGAATGTGTAAACAAAAATACAAAACAATCGAAACCAAACACCATCCTTTAACTTGTCTTCGCTTCTCTTCCCACACAAAAATGCGCACAAACAACTCCAGTCTTCAGCTACCACATTCGAACCACTATATAAATACATCCACCCCCCATACCACCACACTCCATCTACCACCACCATCACCAACTCCATCATGGACCTCACCATCATCCTCCTCACCCTCGCCACCCTCTTCATCGCCTACCTCCTCTACAACCGCTTCCGTTACAAGCTCCCACCGGGCCCTCGCCCTCTCCCCTTCGTCGGCAACGTCTATGACCTCAAACCCCTTCTTGTCCGTTGCTTCGCTGACTGGGCGCAGAAATACGGCCCAATCTTCTCAGTCCACTTCGGATCCCACTTGAATGTCGTTGTTAGCTCGCCTGAGCTGGCTAAGGAAGTGTTGAAGGACAAGGATCAGCAGCTGGCCTTCAGGAACAGGACCGATGTGATTAACAAGATTAGTAAGAATGGGATGGACTTGATTTGGTCAGACTACGGCCCTCATTATGTTAAGGTCAGGAAGATGTGTACGCTTGAGCTCTTCTCCATGAAGAGGGTTGAGGCCTTGAGGCCGATTAGGGAGGATGAGGTTACTGCCATGGTTGCCACCATCTACAAGGACTGTCTCAAGCCTGGTATGTTGTTTCTTTCATCATTTTGTGTTCAAAGTTTCTTCTTTTAGTAATAAAGTTTCAAATTTGTATGATAGGGATAGAGATCTGCATTGTAATTACCATTTTTAGATATGTTGTAGATAAAATAATTGTGATTTTAGGATTTTCTTGGGAAGTTTTGTGATTGACATAAAGCACTGGTTTTGAAGAATTGTGTTGAAATGAGTCCTGAGTAGGTGATTGTTGGTCAAATTGAATTCATAGTAGCAAGGCAAGATGCATAAGTTATGATATAAGGAAAGGATTGAGGTGTTAATGGAGTTTTGAGATTACTTGTGAAGTTGTAGTTTGATTGAAGGGGTAATAGAATTGTTTTGTAATGTATCAGATACGAAAATGCAGTAAATTGACAAGCAATTGTTTCGAAATCTAGTGTTGATTTCATATGGATTAGTTTCTGGATATGCTTGTGGGTGGGTTTTAGCCTTAGGTGGAAACATTTCTAAACTCAGTCAGTCCATGATATGTTCTTCATTTGATTGGAGCTGGTTTACAGAAATCCTATGTTCATTGCCCTGGGTCATAAGTTAAGTGTACTCTGGTTTAGATTGGAGTTATGTTCTTTTCTGAACTTAAAGGGTTTATGTACTGTTATGGGAATTGAATTTAGATTGGCCTGCATGCAAATGCTTAGGTTTGTAAGTGGTTTGTTTGGTTCTAATATTTTCTTTGTTATAATTTGTGACAGAGAATGTAGGCAAACCACTGCAGTTGCGTAAATACCTTGGATTGATGGCATTCCTCCACATAACAAGATTGAGTTTCGGAAAGAGGTTTATTGACGATGATGGAGTTTTCGACAAACAGGGTGAGCAGTTGAAGAGTATTCTAGATGACAGTACTAAGTTGGGATCCAAAAGATCGTTCCTCGAATTTATCCCTGGGTACAACTACTTCTTCAAGGCCGAGACTACTGAGCTCGATAAGCAAAATAAGCGTGCAGATGATTTTACCAAGATAATCATGGCTGACTACGCCAAAGAACGCGAGAGGACTGGGGGTTCCAAGACCCATTTTGTCGATGCTATGGTAACACTTCAGAAGGAATACGACCTTCACGAGGACACTATCATTGGTCTTCTATGGGTAAGTTAAGCCAGTGACTTCTACTTGTGTACGTTTACATAATGTTGAACCTGAGCTTGTTGTTTGTCCTTTGTCTGTTGTGTTTGATCAAATGTTTGGGTTGCCTTTTGCAGGACATGATCTCCGCAGGCATGGACACGACTTCCATTACCATTGAGTGGGCAATGGCTGAGATGGTCAGGAACCCAAGGGTGCAACAAAAAATGCAAGAGGAAATTGACCGTGTTGTTGGTACCGACCGAGTGATGACCGAAGCCGATATTCCAAATCTTCCCTACTTGCAGTGTGTGACCAAAGAATGCTTCAGGATGCACCCGCCAACCCCATTGATGCTTCCACACAAGGCCAATACTGATGTCAAGATCGGAGGTTATGATATTCCCAAAGGAGCAACTGTTAACGTGAACGCCTGGGCCATTGGTCGGGATCCAACTCTGTGGAAGAACCCTCTCGAATTCAGACCTGAGCGGTTTCAAGAAGAGGACATTGACATGAAGGGAACCGATTTCAGACTAATTCCATTCGGTTCTGGCAGGCGTATCTGCCCCGGTGCACAGCTCGCTATCAACTTGGTGAGTTCATCATTGGGACACATGATTCACGGTTTCACCTGGGCACCACCTGCCGGTGTGAAGATTGAGGACCTTGACATGTTGGAGCAACCTGGAACTGTTACTTACATGAGAACACCCATTGAGGCTGTTCCAACTCCAAGATTGCCCGAGCACTTGTTCACGCGTGTCGCTAACAAGTGAGAGCTTTGTCTGAGGCTCTGATGCCAACAGAACCAGCAATCTTTGTTGTTTGCAAATGGCTCTGCTCTGGTATCCCTTTCCCACGCGTAAAATCGATCTCCGATCTCCGACATTCATAAGCTTACCTTAATTACTGTATTTTTTCTTTTCTTTTTTTGGTTTTGTAGTCTTTAAATGCCATTCTTCTTGGTTAAGTCTTGTGCTTTATGTACTTCAGACAACATAATTGATGAAATATATATCCATTATAATCTTTATAGGGTTTTAAACTGCTTCTTCTTGTTGTTCAAGTAGCAATTCTTGTGATCAAGTAGCTTAGTTAGTCTCATACATTTCCGGCAGTCACACGGCTGAACAAGTGAGCTTCCAATCTTGGAATCGGAACAGCTTCAAATGGTGTTTGCATGTAAGTAACCAGCCCTTGTTGCTCCATCATATCAACATCTTCAGCCCCCACACCTTGAGGTAATCTCCAGCTGAAACTATGCAACATGTGTCCCAGAGCCGAGGTCACCAAATTAGTAGCAAGTTGTGCACCTGGACAGACACGCCTCCCTGATCCGAAAGGGAACAGTCGGAAATCAGTTCCCTTCATGTCTACATCCTCTGCTTCTGCTTGGAATCTCTCAGGTCTGAATGCAAGGGGGTCCTTCCACAGGACCGGATCCCTAGCAATTGCCCAAGCATTAACATTAACTGTCGTTCCTTTTGGGACGTAGTATCCACCAATGTTAACATTAACACTAGCCTTGTGCGGAAGCAGCAATGGTGTAGGTGGGTGCATCCTTAAGCATTCCTTGACCACACATTGCAAGTAAGGCAGATTGGGAATGTCAGCTTCTGTTATAACACGGTCGGTACCAATTACATGGTGAAGTTCCTGTTGGATTTTCTGTTGCACCCTTGCGTTCCTTACAATCTCGGCCATTCCCCACTCGAGGGTAATGGATGTCGTGTCCATTCCTGCAAGGACCATGTCCTGCAGAAGGCATACGAGTTGAAAACAAACGTTTCTGTCTGGTGTACAGAAAGCAGAAGCTAATTACTAGAAACTAGAAGCTGTACTTACCCAAAGAAGACCAATCACAGTGTCCTCACTAAGTTGATATTCCTCCTGAAGTGTGAGCAGGGCATCAACGAAATGGCTCTTACTATTACCGGTGTCCTTACGTGCTAGAGCACATTCTTCCATGATTACCTTGGTAAAGTTATCTGAGCGTCTGGCAATGTTATCAAGTTCTTCATTATCGGCTTTGAATAAGAAGGGCAACCGTGGGAGAAGATCTCGGTATGATCTTTTGCTCGACTTCGTACTATCTTCTAGGATACTTCTCAACTCTTCACCTTGCTCAGTAAAAGTTCCATTGGAGTCTATTAACCTCTTTCCAAAAGTTAGCCGTGTTATGTGCAGGAATGACATTGCTCCCAAGTATTTTCTCAGAACTAACTGTTTTCCATCATTCTCTGACATAAAAAAGATCAGCAGAAACACACTTAAATACCAAGATAAGATAATACATACCAAAACATGCATACAAGGTATTCAAAGCCTTTACCAGGCCTAATGCAGTCATTGTAAATGGACTCAACCATAGCAGTAACTTCATCCTCTCTGATTGGCCTCAACGCTTCCACCCTCTTTGTCGAAAACAGTTCAAGCGTACACAATTTCCGAACCTTCACATAGTGAGGTCCGTAATCAGACCAGATCATATCCATCCCATTCTTGCTAGTTTTGTTAAGCACAGGCGTCCTGCTCCGATCAGCCAGTAGGTGATCATTGTCTTTCAATACTTCTTTGGCTAACGCGACTGAGCTGACAACAATGCTTAAATGTGGACCGAAGTAGACGGAGAAAATAGGGCCGTACTTTTGAGCCCATTCGGTGAAGCAGCGGACTAGGGGTGGTTTGAAATTGAGTACGTTGCCAACGATGGGTAGCGGCCTAGGGCCAGGCGGAACCTTGAGACGACGGAGGCGATAGAAGATTATGTTGTAAGTGATGAGGATGGTGAGCAAGGAGAGGATGATGAGTGAAGGTGACATCTTTTATATATATTCTATAAGGTCTGAGATTGGTTCTGCTGTGTTAGGCTAATATATTGTGTGCTCAGATAATTGGTGTATAGTCACATACATCATGTGTGCTAGATAGAGGCAGTGGGGTAGTTCATACATTAAGCATGTCTTGGTTTACAAACTGCTAGAACGACTTGCCCAACATGCTGGTTTATCATCTATGCATAAGATGCCCTTTACTAGAATTAATTTAATTTAGCATAACATATAAATTCCTGTGTTAGATAGAGTTAAAACAAAATATTATTATTATTATGATCCGACTTTAGAAATTTCATAAGTTTCCAGTAACTATTAAATTGGTACTGTAAGTTTGAAATCCGTCAAAATGGTCTCATAAGTTCATTAGTTCTGCCGAACTAGTCTCTTTGTAATTTAAACGAGTTTTTCAAAGTCCATTAGAAAAGCAAAAACTCGAACAAATCTATTTCATCCCTATTACTTAATATAAATTTCTTGACTTGTGAGACCATGATTGTCATTAATTGTGCAGTTTATATTATCAACCGTATTTATTATCTTATGCCACTAACTGTCGCCCAATTTTTTATGCTGCACCAGTTTTGCAAAAAGTATGCAAATTTGAATAAAACTATTGTTTGGAATTACTTGTACTAGGTGAGTGTTAAGTATTTTGTTAAAACGCGTGTCTGTTTTCACGCTTTTAACACGTTTCATCGGATAAGGAAGACAGCTTTAGAATTGGATAAGTATAACTAGTTATTTAACTGTCAGATTTGCTGCTTTATATAGGAGACTCAATTGTATTTTGGGGCAGATATGATAATACTAATTCTGACTTCTTTCTCTCAATTCTCTCCAAAATCTCTCTCTCTCTCTCTTCTTACAATTACAGTAGTTAATGAACGAATTCCCTGTTCGTTCTTAACAATTGGTATATCAGAGCCAGGTTTCAATCAGAATGGCGACCAAACCAACACAAACGGAGCGTGTCAACAAATTGGAATTGGAAGTTTCAGAAATTCGGTCTGAATTGGAGCGTATTTCCGAGGAACAGGGCAAACGATTCGACGAGTTATTGCGCGTTCTTAACGGTAAGGAAACCTCTGAAACTTCTCGAACTTCAGTTGATAATGGCTTATTAGTTAATCCGCATCAGAAATCAAATGAAATTCGTCGTCCGAAAGTGGATTTTCCGAAGTTTAATGGTAACAATACTCGTAGTTGGGTAAGACGGGCTGAACGTTACTTTGTTATGAACCCAATGACGGATCAAGAAAAGGTGTTGATTGCTGGTATGTACTTTGAAGGTGGGGCTGAAAGTTGGTATGTAGACTGTATAGAAAGTGTTGGATCAATGAGTTGGTCCAGGTTTGTTGAGTTGTTCTTGGAACAATTCAGTTCAATTAATGGTGAGGATTTGATTGGAGAATTCAATAAGCTAAAGCAGTGTGGTGCTGTAGAGGATTATATAACAAAATTTGCTGAACTGAAATCCTTTATGCTGCATAGAAATAGGCATTTGGATGACCATTATTTCCTGCGGAGTTTTCTGAGTGGCTTGAAGGAAGAAATTCGACATATGGTAGATATTGTTACTCCTAGCAATTTAAACCAGGCTTATACAGTGGCTAGAAAGCAAGAGGCTCTTCTGCTAGCCATGAATAAGAATGGTAAATCTGGAGAAAGGTTTATACCAATTAAAGGAGGAAAGATGGATGCCAACCCAAAATATGTGGAAAAATCTGTAGACAGAGGGTTACCAGTGAAGAGGCTGAATAAAGAAGAATTAGATGCCAGAAGAAAAAGGGGATTGTGTTTTAACTGCGATGAGCCTTATGTGTTTGGACATAAATGTAAAAAGTTGTTTGTCCTACTTCTAGATGATGGGGAAGGAAGCAGCAGTCAGAGTATGGAGATAGAAGAAGTAGAACAGGCTGGTGAAGTAGATTATGGAGTATCTCTGCATGCTTTAAGAGGAGTAGTACCTACTGACACTATTAAACTAGAAGGCAAAGTGAAGAATAATGCATTAACAATTCTGGTGGACTCGGGGAGCACGCATAGCTTTATTGACCCAGAAGCAGCAAAGAGAGTTAATTGTGAAATTGAGCTCACTAATCCTTTGCAGGTAACTGTGGCCGGGGGAGGGAAGATCGAATGTAACTCAAAATGTCCTAAATTTGAATGGCAGATGTCCGGGCATGTGTTCTCGGCCAGTATGAGAGTATTGCCCTTGGGTGGTTATGACATGGTATTAGGGGTGGACTTGATGAAAAAACTAGGACCAGTCATGCTGGATTACAACAATTATTCGGTTACTTTTGATCATGGTGGACAAAAGGTTACCATACCAGGAATCCGGAAGGAGATGTCCATTAAGATGATGACCGGTGAAAAAATAAAGAAGATATTCTCCAAACAAAAAGGGCATGTATTCAGCTGTTTCTGTATGGTGACTGCTATAGAAAGCGAATACAAGGCACAACCTGCAGGAGTATCTCAGGACATGGAATCAGTGTTGAATGAGTATAAACATGTCTTTAGAGAACCTGATACCTTACCACCTAGAAGGGAAATTGAGCATGGAATAGAGTTGAAACCGGGGATAGAGCCATTCAAGCAACAACCGTACAGATACCCCTACCTGCAAAGACATGAAATTGAAAGGTTGATCAAAGAGATGCTGATTACAGGAGTGATACAACCCAGCCACTCTCCCTTCTCTAGCCCTGTACTATTAGTTAAAAAAAAAGATGGAACATGGAGGTTTTGCGTGGACTACCCGGAAACTCAACTCATTAACCACTAAGGATAGCTACCCCATACCTTTAATTGATGAGTTGTTAGACGAGTTGCAAGGGGCTGCTGTTTATTCTAAAATTGATCTAAGGGCTGGTTATCACCAAGTACGGATGAAAGATGCAGATATTCCCAAAACAGCGTTTGCAACCACTTCTGGGCTTTATGAATTCACTGTAATGCCGTTTGGACTCACTAATGCCCCTGCTACATTTCAATCTCTAATGAATAATGTGTTCAAGGAGCAGCTGAGAGATTATGTCCTAGTATTTTTTGATGATATTCTGATATACAGCAAGGATATTCCTACACATGTAGCACATCTGAAAGTCGTATTTGAGTTGCTGCAGAAACATTCCTTATATGCAAAAAGGTCAAAATGCATATTTGGTGTGTCAGAAGTCGAATATCTGGGGCACGTAATCAGCATTTCAGGGGTTGCTGTGGATCCAAATAAAATCAAATGTGTGAAAGAATGGCCTGTACCAGCTACAGTGAAAGCATTGAGAGGTTTCTTAGGCATGACTGGGTACTACAGAAAATTTTGTTGCAATTATGGATTGATAGCAAGGCCATTGCATGATTTAACTAAGAAAGGGAAGTTCCAATGGAGTAGTACTGCTCAGAATGCTTTCGAAGCATTAAAATTAGCTATGTGCACTGTACCAGTGTTGCAATTGCCTGACTTTACTAAGGTGTTTGTGGTGGAGACAGATGCATGTTATGGTGGATTGGGGGCAGTATTGATGCAGGAAGCACATCCTTTAGCTTTCGTGAGCAAAGCTCTAGGACCCAAGAATCTGGGTCTTTCCATTTACGAAAAAGAGTTTCTAGCCATCTTAATGGCTGTGGAGAAATGGAGAGCATATTTGCTGCACGCACCATTCATCATAAGGACTGATCAGATAAGTCTTAAATATTTAGTGGATCAACGGGTTTCTACGCCTACCCAGCATAAATATTTGACTAAGTTGTTGGGGTTTGATTACAAGATAGAATATAAAAAGGGGCTTGACAACAAAGTTGCAGACACATTATCTAGGAGAGGACTAGATGAAGGAGAATGTACAGCTATAACTGCTGTACAACCGGCCTGGAAAGAAGAACTTATGGAAAGCTACAAGGGTGATACAAATGCAGAAGAAGCTATCTTGTCCAAGATGAATACTTCTTACGATATGAGCTTATTCAGTTATGAGAATGGATTTGTGAGGTATAAAGGGCAATTATATGTGGGAACGGGTAATGAACTAAGAGAGCATATTGTAAAAATGATTCATGAAAGTGCAAGTGGTGGACACTCAGGAGCTCGAGTTACTTTCCATAGAATCCACGCTGTGTTTGACTGGCCTGGGCTTCGGACTATGGTTTTGAAGATTGTGTCTGAATGCGGAATTTGTCAGAAATGCAAGAATGAGCATATTAAATCACCAGGATTGTTGCAGCCCATGCCAATTCCAACACAAGCCTGGCAACACATTTCCATGGATTTCATTGAGAAGCTTCCTACTTCTGATGGTTATGATACAATAATGGTGGTGGTTGACAGATACACCAAATTCGCTCATTTTGTTTCTCTCAAGCATCCATTTACAGCAGAGCACGTAGCTAGAAGATTCATGGATGAAATATGTAAGCTACATGGAATGCCTGAGACTATAACAACTGATAGAGATAAGATCTTTACCGGCAAATTCTGGAAGGAATTGTTCACAGCAATGAAAGTTAGATTGCAACCAAGCACAGCTTATCACCCGCAAACAGACGGACAGACTGAACGAGTCAATCAATGCTTGGAAAATTATTTGAGATGCATGACGGGTCAATTACCAAGGCAATGGAATAAGTGGTTGAGTTTGGCCCAGTGGTGGTACAACAGTTGTTTTCATACTGCCATAGCCATGAGTCCTTTTGAAGCTATGTTTGGTTACAAACCTCCAGACGTAGGGATGGAGATTAATGCAGAATTAACTGTTGTCGGAGTAGAGAATTGGATGGAACAAAGGGGTGGAGTACTGCAAAAGCTTAAATTACAGTTACAGTTAGCTCAAGAACGGATGAAAGTTTATGCTGATAAAAATAGAAGTGAAAGAGCTTTTGATATTGGTGATTGGGTCTATTTAAAATTACAGCCATACAGGCAGCAATCCATGCGTGGTTCAGCCATCTGGAAGCTGACACCTAAATTTGCAGGTCCATTTCCCATCAAACGCAAAATTGGGGCTGTAGCATATGAATTGGAGTTACCACCTGGGAGTAAAATACACCCAGTTTTCCATGTTTCATTGCTTAAGAGGAGTGTTGGTTTGACAGAGCCAACATCAACAACACTACCTGCAATGTCTGAAGATGGTGCTGTGGTCCTAAATCCTATTGGTATCATTGCCCGTAGGATGATTAAGCGCAATAATGCTGCTGTAACACAAATCTTGGTGCAGTGGGAACATCTTCCACCAGATGAAGCAACATGGGAAGATTATTATGTCATGAAGCAGCAATTCCCAGCAATTGATGAAGCTTGTGGACAAGCTTCAATCGAAGAAGGAGGCAATGTTAAAACGCGTGTGTCTGTTTTCACGCTTTTAACACGTTTCATCGGATAAGGAAGACAGCTTTAGAATTGGATAAGTATAACTAGTTATTTAACTGTCAGATTTACTGCTTTATATAGGAGACTCAATTGTATTTTGGAGCAGATATGATAATACTAATTCTGACTTCTTTCTCTCAATTCTCTCCAAAATCTCTCTCTCTCTCTCTCTCTCTTCTTACAATTACAGTAGTTAATGAACGAATTCCCTGTTCGTTCTTAACATATTTCATATGATTAGTAATTGATTATGCCGTGGTTAGCAAAGTGTCATGTCCCTTCGGAGATGACAGGGGTTTTTGAACCCTTGAACGGATAATCTCATAGAGATTCATGGTTGAAGGAGAAAGGGGAGAAGATTCAGAAGAAATGGGAGAAGATTTAGAAGAACTTGAGGGAGATTAGACTAATATTTTCATTGCTTAATCTTCAAAATGAAGTACAGTAGGGTTTATAAGGCCTAGAAATGGAAAAGGACTTAATTGAAATAAAGATGACAACAAGGACCTAGAAGTAATTTAAATATAACTGAAGTCCTAATTTGCAGATATGACACAAAGACGTGAAACTGAAGCTTATTGGGACTGAATTGCCAGAATGGATAAACTTACAGGATCATTTGGATTGATTAAAAAACAATTGGACCATTTTAACATATTGGTAAGACTTACGGACTGATTTGTCAATTATATATGAATAGCCGTATAGTATATGATTTTTCACAATAATGAATCGTTTCGTTTTTGGGCAGATTATCGTGGAAAAGAGGTCTTGACAGTGACAGCTCAATTTCTCAGTCGGTCTGCAAATCTTCCTTCAATTGACATTTCTGCTTCTACCTTTGGGGAATTCAAGAAAATGGGATTGGAGATAATGGACCCAAATACTTGCATAAGGGGTTGTTGTCGGAGTGAAACTATCCCTCTCCACCTCCCCCCTTCTTCTTACTCCCTTTCTTCTCCAATTGCCAGAGGTACGCCGGACTCTCCTCTGTTTTCTCTCATCCAATTTTGTTGGAACAATATCAGGTTGCCAGAAAGTCGTTATTTTTGCAACTCTTTTGGGAGGAACTGCGGAAAATTTTGTTTATGGTTTCCAATGAAGCTACTCTATCTTGTTTAACAAATTGAATTTGTATGTTACAGGGGCAGAGAGTGTGGTTTATGAAGCAGTTCTAGATGGTAAAAAGGTGGCTGTCAAGAAACCGATTTTGTCGACCTCAGATGACCTTGATAGATTCCACAAAGAATTGCAGTTACTGTGGTTAGTTTAATTCCACTTTTTTTGTTGAGATTTCTATATAGCATTTTGTAAATGGGCTTGGAATACTTTTCCATTAGAGAAGAGAAGCCTCAATTGTCCTTTTTTACTAATTGGCTGTACTTGATTGGATGGGAGTTATACAGTCGTTTGTCATGTAGAATGGAGTGTTGGTTGGATCTTTTTGTATACACTATTTATGTTGTTTGAGCCAGTTTTGAAGTTTAACCTTTTCATTTGTAAAACATGGCTCTGGAAGCAAATTGGATCACCCAGGAGTATTGAAACTTGTGGCGGCTCATGCAAAGCCACCAAACTACATGTTTTTCTTTGAGTTCTATGAGAATGGTAATCTTGCGCAGAAGCTGCACGTGGAAGAGTGGTGTCCTGGCATCGGTCAAGCGACTAAAATCACTTTTATGTTAGGTATATGCACAGAGTCTGAACTAGTGATATGCTTTTTGTAAAATCTTAGCATGTAAACCGATATCTGTTAATACTAAAAGCTTCACATTTTGATCATGATTCATGCACCTTCTACTCAACAATCAACAGTAGTACTAGCAAACTTGTCGTCACTGTTTTATTACCACAAAGCATGAACAACTACGTTAATGTATATATGCGTCAAGGATATAGTATACATTTATTTCTCCATTTTCAGTGGAACTAAGTATGGATAGAAAAGGCAACTTGTATATTCCAACAAAAAGTTTATGCATGACGTGGACTAGAGAAATATGCAGTATGAATCTACTATATACACTTTCTTCTTATGACTCCCTCTTTTGTAGTATGATGTTATTTGAAAACACTGATACTTAAGATCCTTTACGTAAATTTTACTGTGTGAGGATTAACGGCCAAGAAGCGGAGAATGCTAAGCTTTATTTTCTTTCTTTCATTTTGTTAATACTATTTGTATTTGTTTACTTATTTCTTTTTGTTAGCTCAGGTATATATATTAAATTTCTCCAATAAATACGTCATAAATTAGTAATATTAACCTTCTCGCTCCTAAGGATCACTATACTTTTGGAGTTATTATTTCTTTTTAAGTTTTACCATTCCAAGTGTGTCATGGAGTGAAATGTGATGTTAACTTACAGTTAGTTACCACACTATTTGTTTGCAGCGAAAGCTCTGCATTACCTGCACAACCTTGGGATTGTACATAGAGATATCAAACCAGCAAATATTCTTGTAATGTCTTCAAGAATATCTTGTATCTTAAATCTTTTGATTTTTATATAAAAAAAAAAGGATCTGATAATTTCATCTTTCTGGTGTAGCTCAATGAAAATCTTCATCCGCATCTTGCAGACTTCGGTCTGGCAGAATACAGAAAAGATCTTAAATCAGTTTCCATGGCGAATTGGAAATCCTCTGGCAAACCTACTGGTGGTTTCCATAAAAAGAATATGGTTGGTACACTAATTTATATGGCACCTGAAGTACTGAGGAAGGAGGTTCATACTGAAAAATCAGATGTGTTCAGCTTTGGGGTGACAATCAAGTGAGTGTTTGCCAAAAATCGACATTGCAGAATCATATCTGCTCATGTCTGATTGTTTATACATGCTATGACTTCACACTTAATCTACATTTATAAGTAGTACATCTGCACATGGTTTTATTTTCTTTCATTTTTCTCTATGATTTCTAGTCAAAAGAACCACTGATGAAAGGTAATTGAGAATGTTCTTTCCTGCAAAGAGATGGCCATGTATAAAACAAAATCCTCATTTATTTGGTTAAAGTTATGGAGACCACTAATTTTCATTCTTTTGTCAAAGTAGATGTTTTTTCTTTCTTTCTTTCTTTTCAATCAGCAATATCTGGTGACCAAATTAGGTTGGTTGAAGAAAACGAAAATGAGTTTTGTTCAGTTGTGTTGAATAGATCTGTATTTCAACAATGGGGATTTAAATTTCTATTAGTTATTTCACATACAACCTTTGTGTATTGTATGCATATGCACATGATGTAAAATTCATGATTGCCTTTATGAAATGTTGGTACCACTTGCTCTTGATGGATACCGAAGCTTGAGCAAATTGCATTTCTTCCTGTTGTATGTTTTAACACTTGTATCTCACGTTTTCAAAGTAAAGTTTTTGAGAATAAGCATGAGACCAGTTTGGACTTCTTTATTGTCTGCGATATAAGACGATATGATTTATTAACACCTGAAGATCTCTTTGTTCTATTAAGTATTAACTCATGGCACACATAATGATTAATATTGATTTCCGTGCAATTACAGTGAGCTTCTTACTGGTGTAGTCCCATATACTGATCTTCGAGCTGAGGCACAGGTCACTCTTTTCTCCACCTTTTTATGTTGTTGGTGTCACCTGTTGGTCCCTCCAGTGATAATTGGATATGATGTGATGCTATAGAATCCGACCCCTTGTTTGATCCCTTTTCGTGATGCAAATGCCTTTATTAGTTGATGTATTAAAATTATCTACTGACTATTGGTGTGTTTGTATCTTTTCTGCTTTGAGTTCTTTGTGCTGTGGTATGTTCTTGGGTGTGGACTAGTTTCTGGAATAACACAAGGGGAAAGGATGATGTTAAAATGTGATGCACAGTAGTATCATACAAACCCAGGGATGAATCCTGACATGGTATCAGAGGCAAAACCTTAGCCCCCCGCACCACCACCACTTTATATATGAGAAAGAACTCACCAGGATTAACAATCAGGCCATAGCAGCACCGCACGGCTTGCTATGGCCTGACAACCAGAAGTTGAATAGTTTTTGTGTCTTACCTAGTTAAGTTTGGTCATAAGCCATTTTCGAGATTTTGTTTTTCTAGTAATAAGGAACATAAAAAAAACCAGGCTCCAGTGATTGGTGATTTCTATCACCCCAGATCCATAACTTGATCTTGTCGTTGGCGCTGGCTTTTGTTTCAGCATACTAGAGTTCATCTGATTCCAATTTCTTTTGTCGTTCTTGTATTTGGATAATGACTTTATCTTAGCATGTTTGTGATTTTTCTTTTTGCCATGTATATAGTTTGAGAGAGTTTGGTGAATGTATTTTACCTATTTGAGTTCCGCAAGTGCGGCCCAGATTGTCTTCTTCAGCATGGATTGTGTGTACTTAAAGCCTACCTGTATTTCTTTTAGGCATAAATTGAGTGTGTGCTAAACTCCATACACCCTGAGTATTGAGTCACTTTATGGTTGGATCTTGGATCTGGTTTTATATGCTCTTGAAATCATTCATGCTATATATCCAATATTGTTTGGAATCTCATATTTCATAAGGTTCAAGCATTCTTGAAATATCCTAGTTCGGTCAGTTACATTATTGGAATCTCTTAGTTATGGTCCAAGGTGGTTATTGGAATCTCTTTATCAGATTCAAGTTATATCCTAGTCGTTCTTGAAATCTATTTGGCTTGAGGAGCAATCTTTGAGATGTTATTACCTTGTTATTAGTATGTAATTTAGGAGGACTTCCAGTTCTGAGGTTATGGCGATCCTCTTGATTTACCATACATAGGTTTTTTATTTCCTTTATAGTATATGATGCAACATACAAGCCAAGGAAGGGATCCTGGTCATTGTTAAATTATTCTCGACACAAGTCCTTTAAGCGCTTAGTTAAGAGTATGAACTAAGACTAGCTCAAATAGTTTCCTTAAGTGGTAGGTTCTGGCTTTCCCTTTCCTTTACTTTGTATTTGGGCCCCTTTGACATGTGTTGAACATTGTCAAATAATCAGCTATAAAGAGAGTGATGGTAAATGTGACATGCAACCACATTTAAGAGCTTGAGATGGATTGTATTTGTCTTGAATTTTACAACTATCCTTAAGGAGTGAAGGACCTGACACATTGAGAACCTCAGCAATAGATCCTAAATCTTCTGCATATTGGGGAGACGCCTGAGAACTTTTAGTACCAATGATACAGTTAACTGTCCCAGGAACAGCTGCTAGTTGATATATACAACTCCATTGAATCGCTGCAATTTTAATTTCTTCTTTTTATTTTTATTTCAACATCCCCTGACTATGATTGTAAATAATCATTTCCTGACTGTTGCTTCGGGTTAGATCTATATTTCATATGGCGTCCAGTTAAGTAGTAACTTTGATCTCATACGCTCAAAACTTACCAATTGAGTCAAATTGTTTGAGTTATTGGAGCATACACTTAAGTCAAGTGTGTGGTAGTGGTCAAATTTTTGTTAGTGAATGGACCATATCACCATAGAATACGTTGCAGAAGGTTGTTTTAGATGTACTTCTGAACCGTTGGACCCTTAAAAGAATATAATGGTCGTATATCTCAAATCCGGTTTTTGTCCAAAATACAGGCTTAGCAACTTGCCGTAATGACTTGAGTCTTTTTTTTTCTTCACATTAAGCACTTCATCTTGTGGAGGTTATTATTCATAAATGACTCTACTCAATGGAAAGTCATGCCTTTATAGTTTATCCTTATGGTTTCCATAAATTGAATGTGCAAAATAGTCCTGTTCTGCTATTTTCCTCCAACTTACTAGATATTCTGTTTTTGAAACATATAAAGTTATGTCATTTCTCAAATCCATACAGTAAATTGTTTATACTGCTGACAGGCCCATACAGTGTTAGAAATGAACTACACTGAGCAGCAGCTCACTTCTGCTGTAGTTTCGGAAGGACTAAGGCCTGCTCTTGCTGATACAGAGTCTGGAACATCAACCGGTTTGATCTCTTTGATACAGAGATGTTGGGATGCAGATCCTCAATGTAGGCCTTCTTTCAATGATATAGTCTCTGAACTTGAAATCATCTTGGAATCTGAGACTAGAACAGAAGAGCCAAAAAGTACCTTATCCAACTCAGCTGTGTCAAACGTTCAAGGTTTCCTGGAGCCTATCAATTGGTTAAAAAGTGGAAAAGATTCTTCCGTAAAGGCCTATTCATCTCCAGAGAATATCTCAAGCAACTGGGCTTGCTCTCCAGAGGACACTTCAATCTATCATCCAAATCTATCTTGGGGTTCCTTTGCCACTTGCGGGAAAAGGGAAACAATGGAGGACCGACACTTTATGCTTCCTCACATGCGGGATGAAGCTGATGTCCATTTATTTGGAATCTTAGACGGTCATCGAGGTATTTAGAGATCTACCTCATAGTGTAATTTCTTTCTCAACTGAATTAGGTTAATACTAAAATTTTGAAAAACGTGAAAAAAGCACTGTGAGAATGTTTGTCAGAAATGTCTCCTGAGAAAAACTACTTCCAGTGTTCAGGGAGACTTATTTCCACATTCAGTATTTGCAAGGGTTTAGAGCAACTGAAGATGAAACGCAACTTCCTTTATGCAAAATCTTAAATAATATTTCACTATTGAATCGTTTATGCTAGAAATGTAATGTTTGTGGCTACATCAAGCAATTGTAGCATATTTTCGTAATACCAGATTATGTACAGGTGCAGCAGCTGCTGAGTTTTCAACAGGGGCTCTGCCTGGAATTTTGCAAGCTCTAGTTTCCATGAGGTGGTACCCTATTTAATATTTGGATTGTCTTATGTAAGTTTATCCAAGTGAATTACTGCAGTCTAAGACTTCGACCCTGCACCTTTACTCAGCCCATCTGAAGCTCTGGCAGAAGCATTTGTCAAGACTGATCTCGCCTTCAGGGAGGTACTTAATTCTAAACGTTCACTCAAGGGAGTTGTCCAGAAGGATTGGCACCCCGGTTGTACTGCAATCACCGCCCTTATCGTAAAAGACAAGCTCTTTGTTGCAAACGCTGGTGATTGTAGAACGATGTTATGTCGAGCTGGGAATCCCCATGCTTTAAGCAGGGTAATATAGGATTGATATTTTCTCAATTGGATATATTTTAGTTATGCCAATTCTATGTGTGATACAAAGACCTTGTAGCTGAAATTTGTCCATCTGCACTTATATATAATATATTGCATGGATGGATTTCTGGCACAAGGCTTTTTAGACCTGGTTAGAGAAATATCTTCTCTCTATTGTGTTTTCTTGTAGAATATAATCCTGTTTTTCATTTTTTTTATCTTTATAGAGAAGCATTTGTGTTCATTTTACTCCAACTGATTGATTTCAATGTAGTAGGACCATGTAGCAAGTTGTCTCGACGAGAGAGAACGTATTGTTCATGCGGGTGGCATAGTCAAATGGCAAGTTGATACATGGAGGGTTGGTCCTGCTGCTCTCCAGGTTCTCCTCTGGTCTAAACTTAGGATGAACATTGTACTACTCGCTAAATGCATCTCTTATAAAAATTGGAACCAAAAGCAAAGTATGGGCATGTTGATAGTTTGAATATGTTTTTACTTTTTAGCGAAAAGTGGATTAAATGCATGTTTTTTGTCATTGAAATAGTTTTTTAGTTTAGTTTAGTTTAGTTTTGTTTTTTATAATGATATTAGTGGTTTGGTAGTTAAATCTTCTTCAAAGAGTAATTTTGCACTCCAGTTTTCACTCTAATGATTCAGATTTCAGATTACTAACATTATTGGTTAATCAGTCATCAGTCTAGTAGTTGTGTTGAAAGTTTACTCGGTGTAATATTTCTTATTGTGAGATTCTGAGGGTATTTGCAATTGACTCCCGAAGTGAATTTACCAATACATGATTAGAGTGTCAAGATATTCCCAATTCTTTTAGATTTTCATGGTATTTAAAATGATTATATGTAGAATGCATATTATATGGTATACCATGTTGAAGTTTTTCTTTCGATAGGTTACACGGTCCATTGGTGATGATGACCTGAAGCCTGCTGTAACAGCTGAACCTGAGATTACTGAAACTTTACTATCAGCAGAAGATGAATACATCGTGAGTTTGCATCAATTACCATCAGTATTAATGTTTCAAAATCATATTTTGTTCTATTAAGTATTGACAACCTTATATCTTCTTATATGGTTGAAAATGATCCTTCAAACTTGAATAATTCGTTGTTTGATTATTAATCTTCGACCTGATGAACCGGTGAATTCCTTCTCAAAATTCTGTATGTGTTTCAGGTAATGGCCAGTGATGGGCTCTGGGATGTCATGAGCAACGAAGATGTTGTCAACATTATTAAAGACACTGTAAAAGAGCCTGGTATGTGTTCAAAGCGATTGGCAACTGAAGCTGTTGCACGCGGCAGCAACGACAACATAACAGTTATTGTTGTCTTCCTGCGCCCTGTATCTACAGCAGAGAGGATTTATTAGCTTCACCACACATAACATGAATTGTATTTTATCTGTATTTAGTTTTTTAAAATTGTAATGAATGACTCCGGATTGTAATTATTAAATTTGCCAAATGGAACACTGGAAAAAACATTGTATACTTGTAAGAAAAATTCCGGATAAGCAATTATAATATGAATTCGATTTGGTTGATCATTTTTCCTAAATTGTCATTTAAACTCATCTACAATTTAAGGTTTGGTAGCTCTATGTTGCGCAGAGGCCAGAGCGATGTGCTCGTAATCATATTTTGAAGTAATCCTTTTCACTTGCCTAATGGTTTCAACGGGCAAGGGTCTATATCCGGTTAAGTAGATGGGTCTGGACCCTAAGTTCCTATATCTGGTTAAGTAGATGAACAATATATCTGGTTAAGTAGATGGACACATACCCTGCTTTGAGTAACTTGCAGACCTTGGTAAGTTCAAATTAGCAATATGAGTGTATCTGTGTCACAGTGACACTGTCATCCCCTGTTGGTGTTTGTTGCCGAGTATGCACTTCGACTTCATAGATTAAACCCCATCCAACCCTTCTCGGAGATGGATAGTCTTAATAGATCACTATGTACGCGCTAATTATGTGTCGACTTACGAGCACACTATAGATCCTTTATATATACTGAGATGATTCTGCATGATCACTATAAGTTACAACTGCGTTCTTATTATAAACAACAGTAGCAATTTACAAAGCTACTGCACTGCTCATTTCAGATTCCATGTGTTACAATTCAAACCTTTCTGATCAAACTCGAGTCTTTGGACAAGTAAACCAGCTTCACTGAAAAACTGTATCCAAGGCTCAAAACAACTACACCACCAGAGAGCGAAAAGATGCACACATTTGAAGAAAGATGAAAGGAGGTCCAGTAAGTAGTTGTAAGTCGACAACATACAACTCTCCGCCTGCTTTGTATAGCTGAAAAGTTAGACCACAGATTCAAAAATTTAGCTGAGTTATGTAATCTGTCATACAAGACAGTATTCTGAAGTAAATGATACCATGGATTATCACTCTCGTATTTCATTTATCGTAATATTTGTATTGTAAGAGATTGACAAGAACTCACCTGGAATTCGAATTTGATAGTATCAGCTGATCTGATATGAATTTTTGTTGCAGAAACCAAAGGTGGGGGTAACCATAAGCATTTCAAGTTGTAGAGTCCTATTTGTTTCCATTTCACATTCAAGCTATGGAAAACCCGTAGGACCTCCATCATCAATTTACTGGCAGGCGCTTGCCACTGTATATGAAACGAAGAACATGAAGTTCATAAAAGAGAGTTCATTTCTGGAAAAACGAAGGAAATGAAACCAACTGAATAGGTTGTTTTACCTTGAAGCCAAGAGTCCAATTACTCTGGCTTGAAGGATCTGAGTTTAAATACGTCTTGGGATGATCTACGCTTTCCTGATTTAGAAGTAAAATTACATCTATGAAAGAAAATCGCGAATGACAAAACATGACAATTATGCTTACCTGACTTCCTGGATTCTCATTATGGCGACTAACAGCACCTGGAGAGCAGCTGTGCAGCAGCATTGCGTAAATAACAGTTGCCTGAAGTACTAAAGATCCAAGATTAATGGAGAAAAAGGAACAAAATTATAATGTTATAGGATCACATTGGTATCGTACATACCTGGTTTTGCTGATCGTTATGAAGACATTTAACTACTCCAGCGATATCAAACCCCATCCCCGCCATATGTTTCAAGACATCTACATTAACCTTCGTACATCGTAAACAAGTAAATTATTGTTAGCTAGTCATAGACATTGTGATTATATATGATCCTTTTCTGATTTACATGCAAACAGAAGCAACCTTTTCTTTTCTGTTATAAACACCCGGTGAAGGAAGACCAATGTAGAGAGGAAGTTTCTTCTTGAACCATGGATGGCGACGTAATTCAGGAATTGTTATCCTTCGCAAAGGATCAACAACCAGTATCTTAGAAATCATATCTCTTGCGCCACCTGAAATATGATTTGGAACAGCATATACTCCACTCTATAAGACAAGTAAAGAATATTAGTCCAGGCTTTTGATGCTGCTACGAGGAACTATACGTTTTATATGTCTCAACTTGCCCAGAGACAAAATAGGAAATGGGAAAAGGTAACGAAAATATGTAGTCTTAATCACCCTTATTTTGGCATAGAGGCCAGGTATACTGTCATCATCGAACGGAAGTCTACTGCATAGAAGTGCATATAAGATAACACCGCAACTCCAAACGTCCACTTCAGGACCAGCATATAATTGCCCGCGAATCAGCTAGTCAATAATTATTTCACTTCAGATCATAAAGATGAAAAGGGAAAGCATTGTATTGTTAGACAAGTTACCAAACCTCAGGAGCAGCATAATTTGGGCTTCCGCATGTAGTTTTGAGAAAGTGCCCATCACGCATAGTATTACCTAAACCAAAATCTGCGATTTTAACATTATGCTTGGAGTCCAAGAGTAGATTCTCTGGCTTCAGATCGCGGTGTACTACCATATGTCTATGACAGTATTCTATGCCTGAAATGATCTGTTCTAACATCAAACAAAACTCGTTTCCATCTGAACATGATCCATGCTTAATCAGATATTGGTTAGTCTACCTGTTGAAAAAAGTGGCGAGCCTCGTCCTCCTGAAGCCGTTTTTCTGTTAGGAACTCGAACAATTCACCAGAACTCATATACTCCATTACTACATAAACATTCGGCGGCATATCTATGACTTCAAACAGGCGAACAACATGCGGATGACAAAGCTGTCTCATTAGACTGATTTCTCTTCTCACTGAAACATCAAAATCAAACCTATCAAAACATATTCAATTCAAGATTTAGTCACTAAACTCACAATATTAAATTAAATATTGTACCTTTTTCGGCTTCAGGGCTATGAACTGCTAGGCGTTCGAATATCTTGATTGCGACTTTGAGCCCCGTCACTGTATGAACTGCTAATTTCACTTTACAAAATGCCCCAATGCCGAGAGTTCTGCCAAGCTTGTAGTGCGATAAAGCATGACGGCTTGAGCCGCTTCCTTCGAAACAACCTCCAACCATATTTGAACTATCTATACAAGTAATTTCAGGGCTAATTTAACACTATGATCAAGAATCCAACCAATTGTATCGAAACTAATAACATAACCAAAACTACTCATCAATTGCAGGCACAGCAGACGAACATAAACATAATCCATATCGAATCGTAGTTGATTCACAGTTGATGTAACAGTACAAGATATATTTACTTACCAGAATTCAGAGAGCAAAACAGAGAGCAGAAACAGAGTAAGTTTGATGAGAACTATGAGAGTTGTTGGTTTGTACAGTTCTCATTGGTGGTTGCTTTGTTGTTTCTGACTAGGCCAAGCTACAAAACAACCATTAACTTTGTTTGCAACGTACAAGCTGCTAAATTATAAAATGGCCCCAACAGGCAACAAGCAACAAGAAGATAAACCGGAAACGTATTTGCACAGACACCCCTCAACTTAAAGAATTTCGCACTGTTTACCCAATTCGGCAATAAAAGACGAATTTTCATAAGAAGAATAATAAGAATCTCTTAGATCAGTCCATTTTTCAAGGAGCTGAGTACGTCCCGAATCCTGCTTCTTAGATTAAGTGTGATTCAACGAAATTCTTTAGACGACCTTAGCATGTGAAGTCTTGTACTCTCGAATATGTGCCTTACCACTTTGTTACGAGTCACTAGTCACAACTAACACGAACTATTGGCTCAACCAAAGATTGTATGCATCTGATAAGTGATATATCCTTAATGAGAGTGATAAAGAAAAGTAAAAGGGGCAAAGTGATATGGGACTTTTAGATGGTGGGTTTAAAAGCATATTTTCCAATCAAACATTGCAATCCTAAAGTTGTAGACTAGTATGCGCACTTCAGAGTCGTCGCCAACATGTCATTCTGAATTTTAATCAATTTGCACTTTGCTTACTTGGGAATTGTCAAATAATCCAACTTGGGAATTCCGCATCTAAATTTAGTTAATTTTAATTTCAGTTCTATTCGGTTCTGTCAGTTCAACTCAATTTATGTGTGTAGTATAAATTTTTATTTCAATCAGTTCAGTTCAAATTCATACAATTCAGTTTAACTCAAAAATTTTAAGTGAACTGAACACCCTCACGTCCAACTCGGAAGTGGAAACAAATCAAAACGAATAAGGGATAATGGATGTACTAAACTTAAAAGCTAAAACATTATGATACTTTGCTGGAGGAACTATTTTCATAGTATATACTCCTCCGTTCGAATAAAAACTTCCTAAATTTCCATTTTTAGTGTTATATTACAAACTTTCTAACTAAAAAATGGAAAGTTTTTATCACACTCACCAATTCGTTATTATTTCTCTTACTTACTTTTTCCACTATTTTATCAACACCCTCTCTTACTTTATCATCCGATTACCACTATACCAATATAATATTCCAAACAGAATAATATTTTATTAATTTATCTTAATCCAAGAGAAATCAACCCCTTAGGAAGTTATTAATGAAACGGAGGGAGTAGTTCAGAATTTCAATTATGTCCGTCATTCTGGCCCATAGAACATATTTGCTTCTCTAGTGTTAAGTGGACTGTTTGACATTGAGTTAGGAATTTAACTTAGTCCATACCTCAATGCTATAATAATTAATAAATTTGACTTTAAATAAAGTACTTTTTCCTTTCTTTTAAAAACTTTAGTTCCTATAACTGAATTAAGGAAAGGTGATAAATCTAAAACTTAATTGAGTGAAAAAACAGTTTAAAATTGTTTTGCTATTTTACACGATTTTCCCCCAAATGACCCCAGTTAACAGTTATACAGTTTTAGACTATCTCATATCATATTTCTACAGAAAATTACGCTGATGTCCTATGTGCCCGCTTCACATACGGAAAAGGACCACTACTTCAAAATTCTTTGGACAAATCCAGATTTATATCAATTTTCTACCCTTTATACCCCTAAACTCATATTCAACCCATAAGTTTTTTTTTTCTAAGAGACAAATCTATCATACTCTTACACTAAACTACACTAACTACACTACCCCCAATACCACCTTATATCACCACACCAATACCAACCTTATAAGTTATAACACCAAATAAATCTCCACCTCCGGGAATCGAACCCGAGACCTCTCACCAATACACCCTGCACCTTACCACTGCACCACCCACTGGGTTAATTCCATTTCAATTGAGTTCGTAGTATATCCTAACCTTCTTCTGCTCTAAGAATTTTTTTTTCATCATCTACAAATATACAAATTCCTAACCCTTCGTTGCATATAGAACAAGAATACTATTTGTTTGGAAAGGCCACATTTAAGTAGTTTTTTTAAGAAACGACCACTCAATATTATTGATGTTGATGCCTTATGAATAGTAGATATGTAATGTAAATAATATATTCATGACAAATATTGATGTTTTCTGTAAATATTATATGTTTCATGTTAAACTATTGATGTATTCTAAATAGTTAATATTTACTGAAATATAGTTAATATTTGTTATAAATAGTTGATATTTGTTGTCAATAATTGATATTTATATTAAAACAATTGATATTTAATTATAAATATATGATGTTTTTAAGTGGTCTTAAAATAAACACATGTATATTATTGTTTTATTATCAGATATTGTATTCCCGAGGTTCATTATTGTTTTTTCATTACAAATCATTATCAATTTTAAAATTATATATTTGTTATAATATTTACGATTTGACATCAATAATGAATATATTTCGATAATTTTTTTATTTCTAAAAAATAGTCGAAAGTTACAAAATTTTATCAAATTATTAATAATAAAGTGATTCATTAATTAAATCATAAATTAAATTTAGTTTTAGTACAGAACACAAAATAAAGAAAAACATAGAACCTATAGAAAAGTGTCACAATAACATGCATACTCTTTACATAACACAAAATAAAGAAAAATATAAAACCTATATAAAAGTGTCACAATAACATGCATACCCTTCACGTATGACACACGTGACGCAATTCTAGTCTCTTAATACTTAAAAAATTACTTTGAGGTAGTTAATAACACTAGCATCAGTTCCCCTAAAATGGAATTTATGCCAAAATATAGACAAAAAGTAATTAAAAAAAAGTGAAAACTGTTTTAGGGAATTTTTTCCACATACCAAGATTAAGAAACCCCTAAAAAATTTAATTTGTACTTTTTCTAAACCGATTTATTATTTTTGAATTTTATATATAAAATAGGGAATCTGACTTTATTTAAATAATGAATACGTGCGGAAAATTTTATAGGGAGAGAGTTAGGGAAAATTTTATGTGATATTTTATAAGGAAACGGATATGAATGCTCTAATACATAAACATTTAATTTTGACCAATTATCCTATTTTGATATTTTTTTATTAAAGTAGTTATCTTTTATCTTTTCTTTTTCTTTCCTTACTATCCATCCATTAATCTATTAATACTTAAAATTAACTACCCTGAGGTAGTATATACCAACCATTTGATTTTCACCAATTCTCTATTTTGACTTTTTTAATTGAAGTAGTTATCTGTTTTGTTCTTTTCTTTTTTATTACTATATATTCATTTCTTTATACTTAAAAAAATAAAAAAAAACTACCTTGAGGTATTCAATTAATTTTCCTATTTTGACTTTAAGAAAACATGAAATGCTAAACTACTGATGATGTGTAATTTACCGCTAGTCATAAGTTGTTTCGACGGTAGAGGAAAGGAGTTGAAAGTCTTTGCAAGTATGAGGTTGTTGGTCCCTGGAAGGGGATGAGAAAGTCCAGAGGGAGGGGGGGGTGAATGGACTTTCAAAAACTAAGCGCAACTTGTTAATTGCAGATAGTGTAGACCTTCCAATCAGAGATATAGTGCAGCGGATTTACTCTCTCAGCCTGATTCACACAGCCTGAGGTGATAGAGCTTCCTGTGATATCGTGTAATGCTTATGCTGTGTAAGTGTGTTCAAGTGTGTTGCTCAGCTTGAGACTAAAACAAATATGATCAAAGAAATAATGCAAGCTGTAAGTAA
>JAYMSL010000262.1:0-28338 GCA_036897195.1 Plantago coronopus
AAGTTGCAATTTAGTCCAAATAATAAGGATGTGTTTGTTGTTGTTTATTAAAATTGAGATTCAGGACTTAGATGTAATTGTTACATCTAATGGGATCCCAATGAGTAGGTGTGATCCAGTGGGGGTGGTATATGTAATAATCCCTTACAACTAATATCAGGAAAATCCTTCTTAATTAAACAAAGCATCTGCTGAGATATATGTCCTTGTCTATAATGCCAAATATGACTAGTGACTTCAGCCTCTGATGCTTGTTTAATGGCAAAAACTTGTTCCTCAAAACATTTTTCTTCAGACAAACCACCTCCTAGATGATAGAGGCCATTTCTTTCTTCACTCAATCCTTAATTACTCAGGGCTCCATTGTTCTTCAAGAATCTCATCAAGAGTCTTGTTCTTAGGAGACAGATATTCAGACAAACATTTTTTTTTTGTATTAGGAGACAGATATTTGGAGTGAATAAGACAAACATGTTATTGTCTTTGGAGATTTTACTCACTGATACAAAATTAATGTTAAAGCTAGGAACACACAAAACATTTCTCAGATAAATTTTATCTGTTATTTTAATATCTCCTATGCAAGTAACAGGCAATTTTGTGTTGTTTGGCAGTTAAACTGCACTTTCATGCATCCTTATATTTTCAGTGAAGTACTTTTCAGAGCAAACAATTTGGTGGGAAGCACCAAATCAATAATCCATGCATTTTTCTTAGTAAGAATACATGCACAGTTGGAAGATGAAGCTTCCATGCTCTTCTTCTCATTCTTGTACTTGTCTGCCATTGTTATCAAGTTCTGAAGTTTCTCAGAAGAAACAAGAACTTGTCCTTCTGGTACTACAAGATCATTGGATGTGTTTTGCTCCGTTACAATGTAAGCTGAGTTCTCATCATTCATGTAAGCAAACCCATCATCTCCAGATCTTCCTCTACCTCTACCACCTCTACCACCTTTTCCTCCTCTACTGTTTTGACCATTATTACCCCTTTTGTTGCTTCCTTCTGGGTAACCATAGTTCTTGAAACAAGTATCCACATCGTGGATTATCAGATGACGACAATTAGTACAATAGAGCTTTTGTTTTCTCTTGTGGCCAACAGCAAGAGCTGAGGCTTCTGTGACAGTGGTGGTGGTTTGTGTGTTTCTCAGTTGTTTCTGTCTTTCTTCTTGCAGTGCAAGACAATAGGTTTTATCAGATTGGGTAGAGGATCTTGTGAAATGACATTTTCTCTAATGAAATCATAAGAATCACTCAAACTCATTAGAAATTTAAAAGTCTTTCTTTTCTCTTGAAGAAGTTGAAATTGATCTGTGAGCTTGCAAGTGCATAGCCCACAAATGCAAGTTGGTGTTGGTTGGTATTGGTTTAGCTCTTCCCACAGGCTATTGAGTTTGGTAAAGTAAGCATTGATGGTTAAAGAGCCTTGAGATACAACATTGAGATCTTGCTCAAGCTGGAAACTTCTCAGATCACTTGGTTTTGATTATCTTATTTATAGCTTTTCATAAGCTTCCTTAGTAGTATCACAATAGATGATTGTGCTATTTATTTCAGGAGTGACAGAATTATTAAGCTAAGAAAGGATGAGTGTGTTACACTTCATCCATGCTTTCAAATCCGGACTGTCAACTCCAGGCATCAAAATAGTGCCATCAACAAAACCTTTCTTGTTTCTGAGTTTGAGACTTATTTCAAAATCTCTTTGCCAAGAGTGGTAATTTGTTCCATTTAGAACATTCACCACAACTTCTGTAGTAGCTTTATCTGTGGGACTAGTGAAAATTGACTGAACGAATCATCGTGCTCAAAAGAGCTGCCATTACCAGTAGTAATGGTTTTTGCAGATGCCCTTACATCCTCAGCAATTTGCTGAGTTGGTTGTTCAGCCATAACTCACGACAGACAGATAAGAAAGTAAAGAAGAGATTTGAAGAAGGCAACCTAGGCTACTGGTACCATATTAAAAACATAAGTGCTGGAAGCTGAATTGTATTAGAATGAATTGTGTAATTACAACTACAAGAGACTACTATATAATTATACTACTTCTAAGATTCTAAGACAAGAGAATATTGACAACAATTGATTGATCCTAAGTCCGATGTTAATTGAAATGTGTAGACACAAGGTAGATTCACGGGTTCCTTGACATATGAGTTGCAATCGTCGGAGATTGGCTCGAGGCGGAAGAACCCTAATTTGTTCTGTTCAGTCCCTTTCTCTGTTCTGTTGTGTTTGGCGCATTGCACCATTGCGGTTAAGTCTTCCCACTCCACAAGTTGTGATCATGTGTTCTGTGTGTGCGTGTTCCGCCGCTCTAAAGCCACGTCATGCCGCACTATGCCGTTAAAGCCTCCAAACCGTATATTGAAGAAATCGTTACACGTTTCTTCAATTGGTTTTACGTTTTTGGCACATGCACAACACTTAGCCATTTTCTGTGTTTTGATGGAAGTGTAGATGTTTCTCATTCCCATCTTGTTAATCATTCTTTCAAGATCATTTCCTGAAGCTACTTTAGTAAAGATATCAGCAAGTTGAAATTTAGAGGGAACATATATATTTGACTTCAATAAATTAGGCACCAAAATGCTCTGGGCGGTAGGTCGCCCAATCATAATTAATTCTTACAATGTTTTAGACGTCAACATGGTAACATTAGAGAGTCTCTAGCAAGTGGGGTACAACACTTGATTTTCTTAATCACATCAAATTAATATAAAGAAGGTGTGTGTTCAATCACACATGGACGGAGTCACATCATATTCTATTTACAGTAGCAGGAACATCACGGGTCATGAATAAATTTGGAGCCTTTGTTTACGATCCCTAGTTGTATTTGGTTAACATATATTAATTTCGGTTATATTTAATCTTGTTCATAATTAATTCTATTGTAGATTAAATAAAAATTTCAAGCTGTATTAACCCTTTATAATAAACAGTCAGTCATTAATTTGTTTTTTGAGGTCTCTTGTTTATTTAGTTTAACTTTTATACGTTTCCATGATCCGAAATCTTAATGAATTTTTTCCTCTAAAATTCTCTCTCTAAAAAACCCTAATGCTCTGAAAGTCTAACGGTCACAATTAAATGGAGGCGCACGGTGGGCACCGGCGGCCGCCGCTCGCTCCGGGCAGTCTTGCAACTAATCAGGTAAGGAATAAGGAAGTTAAAGGGCGCCATATCGGAGGAATTCAGGTGGTGGAAGAGGAACACGGGGAAGGGTGGATCAAAGTACGAAATCGAAAATCAAACGAGAAGATGCAGGAAGAATACATCTGGTCCAAAACCTTGGCTGCTAAGTTCATGAATGTGTATGTGGCAAACTTCCCGGCCAACACAGAAGAGAAAGATTTGAAACAGGCGTTGGATTTGGTCGGGAAGATTAATCACATCTATATAGCTAAAAAAACAAATAAAGCAGGCAAGCATTTCGCTTTTGTGAGATTCGAGCGGAATAAGGATGCGGGATTGATAATTGAAAGAATAAAGAAGGTATGGATTGGGAGTTTCAAGCTCTTGGCAAATGAAGCAAAATTTGGGGCAAAAGAACCGTTGGAATTACGCAGAGAAGGAAGGATAGGTGGTAATGATTTATTGAAACCAAACAACATGGAAAGGACGCCGAGAACAAAGGAGTACCTGCAACAGCTGGTTATGGGGGAAATCAGAAGGCAGGAGGAGGCAGAAAGAAGACGACGGGAGAATTTAGTGAGGCAAGGGAAAAAACCAGAGGAGATACCAAAGCCTCAATACCGTGAAAAACTCATCAATCCAGGGAAGACGACTGGGGAAGCAGAGATGTCGAAGACAGCAGTTGAGGGAGGAGGGGAACTGAAGAAGGTAACAGAAAACATCAAGGAAACGGGAGAAGCATCGAAACAGACACAACCAAAGGCAGCGGAGAAGGAGGAAAACAGCAGAGAGGAGGGGGAAGTTCAAGCTACTAAAGTAAATCCAAACTTACAATGGGCATCTAATTGTATTGTTGTTAAACTGGTAAAGGATTTGCAGAAAGAACAGATAGAAAACCTTTTAGCAGTGAATGGGCACAAGGACTTGAAAGTAAGCAGACTGTCTGAAACGGAATGGCTATTGAATGGGGAGGAAGAGGCGAGGGATAAACTGATGAAGGAGGACTGGGTATGGGCGAAACTATGGTTCGAAAATATGCGGATGTGGTCGAAGAAAGATCGAAATCAGAATAGAAGGGTATGGCTCAACATTTATGGAGTTCCATTGCATTGGTGGAATGAAATAGTTTTTCAGAGGATAGGAAGTAAACTGGGAAGGGTGATTGAATTGGGAGAAGAAGTGGTTGGAAGAGATGATTTTAGGAGAGGAAGAGTGTTGATTGAAACCGATGATTTCGACATCATAAGAATGGAATATAAGCTAAACATGGACCTTGAACCGAACAAACCGAAGGAAGAATACACCATCAAGATCATAGAGGAGTTTGGGGAATACCAGAGACCGGTATGTGACTGTAATTGCAGCCGTAGATGGGAAGCTAAGGAGGAGGAGAATTCCGATATTTATTCAAACCGATCCTCGGAGGACTGTAGAGATGAGGATGAGGAGACTGAATTCTTCAGTGACGGAGTCGAGGAGGAGGTAGGCTATGAGGATAAAGTGGAACGAAATGGAGAAGAGGAAGAGGATGAAGAAAGGAGATTACAGCAAGTTATAGAGGAAATAAGGAGGGACGAAAATCAGGTAAGCAGAAAAGAAACAACTGGAAGTAAACTGGGAAAAGATGGTAAAGGAGAAAGAAATGAAAAAAGTAGAAGAGAGTTGGATGAAGATGGATTGGTTATAAAAGGGTTGAATGAAATCAAAGAAACAAAAGATACCAATTTTTTTGACCCTTTTGTCAGAATACTCCCAACTGCTACTTGTTATGGCCCAAATCATGTGGGGCCAGTGAAGGAAGGGTTATGTGAGATATGTGGGGAAGTGTGTGTTATTGGAGTGGAAAGAAGCATTCCTACCGTGAGAAGAGGAAGGAAACGAAAGCCACTTGCAGGCATGTTTGATGGAGGCTTTGCTGTTACAAGGGAGGAGATTGAAAATTGTAACCGGCTAATTGAGATCAGAAGAAGGACAGAGGCAGCAGTAACATCTGTGAATCTTGCTGCAAATCTGGGGTTGGTGGCAGAGGAAGGAAAAAACAAGCTGTTGGAGCCTTTCGTGGCATGGGAATCTCGAGATCGTGATCGAATGGTGGCAGACAATGGTGGTGGAAACAAGACGGTTTCCAAATGAGAATGATGAGCTACAATATAAGGGGATTAGGGGGGGTACTTAAGAAAAGGGAAATTAGGTCCTTCATTATAAAAGAAGAAATTGATTTTGTGTGTATTCAAGAAACTAAACTTGCAACATGTGATAAAAGATTAGCGGAAAGGTTATGGGGTGATGAGAATTTAGGATGGGCATACTCGGGTTCTAATGGGGCTTCGGGTGGGTTACTTTGCATTTGGGATAATAGAATTTTTAACAAATCTAGGATATGGGGGGAAGAGGGTGTCTTAGGGGTGGTGGGGTCTTGGAGGGGAGTCAACGTTGAAATCTTAAATGTCTATGCACCTTGTGAAATCGGAAAAAAATTAGAACTTTGGAATAAAATAAGTGTTAAAATAAATAGTGACCCGCAAGCATTAAGATGTATTTGTGGGGATTTTAACTCAATAAGAACTAATTCGGAAAAATGTGGTAGGAGGCGGGGGGGTGGGAGTAGGAGCATGAGTAATTTTAATAATTTCATTACTAGTCACAACTTAATCGACTTACCTTTAAATCGTAGAAAATTCACATGGTATAGGGATAATGGGAGTAGTTGTAGTCGGATTGATAGGTTTCTTTTGTCACAAAGTTGGGTGAGTCAATGGCCAAGTCTTGGCCAATTCGGTCTTAAAAGAAGCCTCTCGGACCATGTAGCGATAGTGATAAAGGAGGTGGGAAAAGAGTGGGGCCCGAAACCTTTTCGTTTCATTAATAGTTGGGTCCGGGACGTTGGATATAAAGAACTAGTAACACATGTATGGAATAATTCTAATATAGTGGGTTGGGGTAATTTTGTAGTCTTGGAAAAATTAAAGAAGGTGAAATTAAGCTTAAAAGAGTGGAACTATAATCAAAATGGTAACTTAGACAGAAAGGTTGAAGAGATTTATAATATACTGGAAGACTTGGATTTGGAATTAGAAGGAAATAATTTACATACAAGACAAGAGATAGTGGGGGACAGTGATGGGGAAAGTGTGGAGCTAACTTTGACAGGCTTAAGAGGTAATGATGACAATTTGGTGAATGATGCAGGGAATGACGCAGCAGGGAACAGTGCACGGACAGGGTCAGAACCGATTGAAATTGGCAGCAGGCCTCACATGTTTGCTGTTAATGATAATATTTATAATAATGCAGTTTTGTCTCAGCAGGTTAGCAAACGGAGGGAATACCGATTCGAACTGGAAAGATTATTACAGAAGAAGGAGAACTTAAGACAACAACAATCAAAAAACTGTGGGTTCGGGAAGGAGACGCAAATACAAAATTTTTCCATGGAGCAATTCAACGGCGAGGACGTGTTAATAAACTGCTGGGTGTTAGAATTGACGGGGAATGGGTGGAAGATGTGCAGGAAGTCAAAGAAGGAATTTGTAGATATTTTGAGAATCTATATAAGTCTACTAACAAAAATGATTTTAATGTGGAAGTTCTTGCAGGAAAAACAATACATATGACGGACAGGTTAATGATGGAAAAGCCTTTCGAAGAGTGTGAGATTTTGGAAGCAATCCGGGGTTGCGGTACGGATAAAAGCCCGGGACCGGATGGATTCGGAGGATTATTCTTTAGAGAGAGTTGGGAGATTATTCGGGGAGACATGCTCCGATTATTTGAGGAATTCCATAGAAACGGTATCTTTTGCAAAGGTATGAATAGCACATTTATTTCATTAATACCAAAAGTGAGTAATCCTACAAACATAACTGAGTATCGTCCTATTTCATTAGTAGGTAGTGTTTATAAAATAGTATCAAAGGTGTTGGCTAATCGAATGAGTGGAATCCTTAATAAAGTTATCTCTGATTCTCAATCGGCTTTTGTGGGGGGACGGAATATTTTGGATGGAGTATTAATAGCAAATGAAATCATTGATGAAGCAAATCGTAGAAAGAAAAAAATGTTTTTATTTAAAATTGATTTTGAAAAAGCTTATGATTCGGTGGATTGGAATTTCTTACTTAATATGATGAAACTCTTGGGATTTGGGGAACTATGGTGTAAATGGATTAAGGAATGTATATCAAGTGTAAAAATGTCAGTCCTAGTTAATGGGAGTCCTACTAAAGAATTTTCGATACAAAGAGGTTTAAGACAAGGTGATCCACTTTCTCCATTTTTATATCTTATAGTGGCCGAAGGGTTGAGTAGAATGTTTGAACTTGTGTGTAATAATGGTAGATTTAAACCATATGAGTGTGGTGTGAACAAAGTTAAGGTGTCCATTTTACAATTTGCGGACGATTCTCTTATTATGGGAGAGTGGGGCGAGGAAAACTTTAATATTGTTAAATGTGTCCTTCGATGTTTTGAATATGCGTCTGGTCTTAAAATTAATTTCAAAAAGAGTCACTTATTTGGAGTAGGGGTTGAGAATGAAGAGATTAATAATTGGGCTAAATTTTTAAATTGTGATGTGGGTACGTTCCCTTTTGATTATTTAGGATTACCAATAGGAGGTAGATATAATGCTAAAGAAAATTGGAATAAAGTATGTGAAAAATTTGAAAAACGGCTTGGGGTGTGGGAAAATAAGTTTCTTTCGTTCGGTGGTAAGATAGTTCTTGTTAATGCGGTCTTATCCGCCTTACCTACCTATTTCTTTTCTTTCTTGAAGGCACCATGTTCGGTTAATAAAAAATTTATGGCTTACCAAAGAAATTTTGTATGGGGAAGTTCTCTTGATGGGGAAAAAAGGAAAATAGCTTGGGTTAAATGGGATAATCTTTGTAAATCAAAAAAGGAAGGGGGCCTTGGGATAAAGAATCTTAAATGGTTTAATTATGCTCTAATGGGAAAATGGGGGTGGAGGATTTTAAAAGGTGAAAATGAATTATGGGTTAAAATAATTGAATCAAAGTATGGCTCATTGGTAGAATGTGTCGAATACTTTAAGGAAAATAATAGAATGAAAATCGGTTGGTCAAGATGGTGGAGGGATTTAATAACATTAATAGAATCGAATGATTGGTTTTTTAAGAATATAAAAAGAAAGGTGGGTAATGGAAATTTAACTAGATTTTGGATAGATAAATGGAGGGAAGATGGGGCAAGCCTAAAGGAATTATTTCCTAGATTGTATATTTTAGAACAAAATAAAGAGGCTATGGTAAGCGAGCGCATCATGAGGCAGGAAGGGGAATTAATGTTTAATTGGAATTGGAGGAGAGAATTTCGGGTGTTTGAAACTGAGATGCTGGGGGACCTGGAAAGAAGACTAATGGGAACAGAAATGGGTGAGGGGGGGGATACTTGGTTTTGGACAGGTTCTAATGGAAGGGATTATACAACAAAGAATGCTTATGAGTTGTTAAGTGAGGATAGTGTACCGTCCTCGATTGCTGCTCTCTCCAATAAAATTTGGGTCAAGACATCACCTCCAAAAGTGAAAGCATTTATATGGAAAACAATTCAAGATAGAATACCCACAATTGTTAATTTACGGAATAGAGGTGTCTTCTTTAATGATGAAAATCTTAGATGTAAAAGGTGTGGTAGTGGCATTGATACGACTTGGCATATCTTTGGAGAGTGTAATTTTGCTAGAAAAATATGGGATCTAGTTTACACTTGGTTGCGGGTGAATCAAAATGAGGGGTCAAATTTATTGGAGCACTTGGAAATTCACGGGAATATGCAAATTAAAATGAAAAAAGAGATATGGATAACAATTTGGCACTGCGTAATCTGGAATGTATGGCTTGCCCGGAATGCTTTATTATATCGTGATGAAACTAAATCGGTTTGGAGCGTGGTTGAAGCAATCAAAATAAATTTGTGCGTATGGTTAAAAAGTTACGGGGTAATAAGACCAAATGTTAACACATCGGAGTGGTTTCTGGAACCGCGAGCTTGCCTGGAGGAAACGTGAATGAGCTGCCAGGAACAAAAAGGGCTTGGTCAACTGGAATATACAGGGAAGTCTACTCAAATCTTTAATATATTAATTTCTAAATCAAAAGGAATGGTCTCAATCCGGTTTGGTGTTTTCCGCAGGTCTACTGACATGAGTTGACAGGCTATGCTTTGATAAAAGGGACAAGATAAGAATTGGGGGACATTGTGACTGAAACTCACATGGGCATTTTAATGAAGCTGAAGAAAGCACTTTGGAGGATTAAAAGATTCTGATGGGTAATGCAAAACTCAAAAGCTAATAATGGATCAAGCCACAAGTGTTGTTCGGTGAAGGAACGTACAATCTGGAAGCTGGAATATGTCAGGTCGAAATGCATCAGAGGTCAAGTGGAATAGTCTTCGAATATTAGAAACAGGCAGTTAGTGTAAACGGATGTAATCACTAGTTTCTGTGTAAATTGTTTTTGGTTGGGTGATGGTAAACGGGCATCGGTACCAACAAGTGATGTACTCTTTTTCCTTACGGGGGTTTTATCCCTTTGGGTTTTTCCCCGGAGGTTTTGAGGAGGCAGACTTGTTTTGGAGTATACCGGGATCCGAGTAGTATTTCGTAAGGGTTAGTGGTTCGAGGTTTGGTATGTTACAAGGATCGAAGATGGGTTATATCTTAGTTTGTAAATAAGATCATATAATATCAATAAAATTTTTTGCCTTTTCAAAAAAAAAACTTTTATACGTTTCCTTCCTCCTTTCAAACTCTTTTTTTCCCGCGATTTTGTATCTGCAATCAATTTATATTACATCAATTAAAATTATCCCAACTTCACCAAAATAATAATTTCGTTTATATCTACGATTTGACATCCATAATGAATATGTTTCGAGTTTCGACGAATTTTTATTTCTAAATAATAGTAAAAAATTACACATTTTTATCAAATTCTTATAAAGAAAAAGTGATTTATTAACCCTTTATAAGAAGACACAAGTTGCTAACAATTGCTGGAGACATCCACTTAGGTCTCTTATTTAGTTCAACTTTCATACTTTTCTCCCCTCTCTCCAAACTCTTTTTGCCTGCGATTTTGTCTCTAGAATCGATTTTTATAACATTAATGATTTCCTAAAAACAAAACACAATAAAAATATAAAATTCCATATATAGAAAAATGTCACAATAACACGCGTAGCGTATTCGGACATTCTAATTTTATCTTAGGAATATTCTACTATAAGATTTAACTGTACTTATTTCGGGATTTTCTACGGTCAGATTTAGTTGTATTTAACTTAGACTAATTCTAGGTTTAGACCACTTAATTGGAAATACCAAAAAAAGACCACATTTAATTTAATTGCAATTTTCGCGGATCCGGGTCGACCCGCCAACTTGGATTCGGGTCATATCATGGATTCACTATATAAGCCTAATCTCACCAATTTCCCCCAAATTTCTCATTTCTTCTTCTTCTTCTTCTTCTTCACTGTTCACGATTGATTCTTCACTCTTCACCGATTCTTCATTTTCCCCCAAATCTTTCATTCATCACACCACTAACTCTGCTGCTTCAGTGTTTTTCTCTCTTTTTCTCCGATTATATTGTCTAAATACATCCATCTGTCTCTATAGCTCAATCCGACGGTCAACAATGCAAGCCGCCTCCGACCTCCGCTTCTCCGCGTTTTAGCTTCCCAACCTCCAGATCTACTACTTCCTTGCTCATTTCTCTTATCTTCCCAACACGGCGGAGCTGTAAATAGCTCCCATGGCGGAGCTTTTGGGAGCCTGAGCTCCATTAATAAAGTTTTTCAAAAAAAAAAAAAAATTTTAAAATTAAGAAGGTGGAGGAGGAAGAAGGTTGAGATATATAGAGGGGCAATTATGAAAATTGAATTAAGAATTGGGGTTAAATTGAAAAATTAAAACTTGAAGGATATTATTGAAAATTAGTTTAAGACCATGTTTGGTTGTTTTGTTGATGAAGTTAAAAAAAATTGATTTCGTGGACCTGGATGTAATTGTTGATCTAATTGGTCTCAAGTGTAATTGCGACATCTAAGAGGGGGTCTAGATGTAATGGACCCTTGAATATATGTATGCATCTGTGAAGGTAGATGAGTAAAATGCATTGGTTTTTTACATAATTGATTAGTTTTTTGTAGTGAGTCTGTGAAGGTAGATGAGTGAAAAGCTTTGGTTTTTGCGTACAGGTGTGTTTTGTTAGTGCTTTGTTTTGTGATTTTGTGTTGAAAATACTTGTTAAGGTTTTACATTTGGCATGGTTGATGTTATTTGAACAAAGTTTTGATTGATTTAGGTTCTGTTTGGTCGTTTATTTTTGTTAATATTTTAGTTCATTGTGCTACGGTTTTGTGTTTTTTTTAATAAGGTTTTATGTTTTGGTGGTTAAGGTTTTTTGGGATGGAGTACTGAGATTGCTTAGCTTATAGGCTAGTTAAGACTGTTATAGTGTTTGGTGGCTAAGTTTTTATGTTTCGTGGGTTAAGGTTTTGTACAGGTTTTGTAATTGATATGGTTTATGTTATTGTACATACATGTTTATGTTTTGATTGATTTACGTTCTGGTTTGATACTTTGTTTTTGTTAAGATTTTAGTTCGGTGTTGCTAAGGTTTTGCGTTTTTTGGGATAAGGTTTTGTGATGGAGCACAGGTTACTTAGTTTATACGCTAGTTAAGAAAATTAGGTTTTTATGGCTATCGTTGTGCGTTATATGGGCTAAGGTTTTGTATTTTGTTACCTAAGGTTTTTCATTTTGTGACCTAAGGTTTTGTGTTTTCTGGTGTAAGGTTTTGTGTTTTCTGGGTGTAAGGTTTTGTGTTTTCTGGGATAAGGTTTTGTGTTTTTCATGTATTCAGGAAACCTACTTATTACACATGTTAAACAATTAAAAAGATTCATGGTTCCATGAAATTAATAAAGAAATTAACCAGTGCTCGCAAATTTTGGATAATATTTACGGCCATATTCCTCGTGATCCAACTTATTTTTGACGAATTTTCCAACAAGTAGGCAATAGTCTTAATCTGCTTCGTAGACAAATGCGGGATTTTTGGGCTTAACGTGCTAAACAAAACTAGGTGCGGGCAGGAGATGCGAATACAATTTTTTTTCATGTGTATCCGTCGTGTCCACGGCGTATGAATTTTATTCATGGTATTCGTACGGAGTCGACCTGGGTCACTGGTCCGTCTCAAATATTGTCTGTTTTTCATGATTTCTTTAGTACCCAGTCTAAAAGTAGGAATCCTCCTAGTGCTTCTTTTGATGACCATCCAGTTCCTATGCTATCGGCTGAGGAGCAGGCCAGCCTCCTGGTTTCAGTGTCTGATGCAGAAATTAAAGCGTCGGTCGACTCTATTGGTCCTGATATGGCTCCTGGTCCGGATGGACTTGCTGTGGGTTTTTTTTTCAAAATTTCTGGAACATTGTTGGTTCGCGGATTTGTGCTATTGTTAGGGATATCTTTGATAAGGGAGTTCTGGACCCATCGCTTAACGGAACTCTTCTTGTGCTTATTCCTAAGATTGATAATCCCCGGGAGCCTGTACACTTTCGGCCTATAAGCCTTTGTAATGTTGGGTATAAAATTATTACTAAGGTTATGGTGCATAGAATGAGGCCTCTTTTGAATAAACTTGTCTCTCCTTTTCAAAATGCATTCGTGCATGGCTGATCTATTGCAGATAATGTGATGTTGGCACATGAGCTCTTGCACTCTATGAATCAGAAGAAAATTCTAAAAGTTATTTTATGGCTCTTAAGTTTGATATTGCTAAGGCCTATGATCGACTGGAATGGACTAGTCTGAGAGCGACTCTGTTAAGATTTGGATTTCCAGTTCAGTGAGTTACCTGGATTATGCGTTGCGTGACGTCTTGTTCATTTCGTGTGAATGGTCACATTTCGCCAACTTGGCTTCCAGCTCGGGGACTTCGTCAGGGATATCCGATCTCTCCTTATTTATTCATTTTGTGACAAGAAATGCTTATGCACAGGTTGAATCAGAAGGTGCAGTAGGGTTTATTAGATTGTTTGGTTAGCGCTAGAACGGCTCCCAAGATTCCCATTTTGTGCTTTGTTGACAACTATATGGTGGTTTGTAAAACTAACTCTAAATCTCTGAATGCACTTCGAGATGTATTGGCTTGGTATGAACGGTCGGGGGGTCAAGCTATCTGCTGGGAAAAATCTCGTGCCTTGTTTTCACCTAATACTCCTTGTCACCGTTGATGAGTCCGTATTTTATCATCTCATCTTATATTTTTATCGTCTTTTTATTGTCCTTGAGTTGTGTTTTTATTGTATTTTCTTAGTTTCCTTTGTGTTTTGTTATGTTTGGTGTTTTAGTTTTAGTTTTGTAGGAATCATTGTGTTTTGGATGAAAAAAAGGTGATGATCGGTGTGTTTTTTGATTGTTTAGAACCTCTTGGAGTAGCTAGGTGCTGACCATAGCTTGAATTAGGCGAAAACAGAAGCAAATTTGGAGTATGGGTGAATATTTTAGAGTCAAACTCGTAAACTCAAGCTACATCGTAGCGGTCTTGGTATTTTGGACATAACATCTTCATACGATGTCAGTGACCTCAAATCAAAGGCCACATGTAGAGGACACTGAGAGCTATCTACCAGTGAAATTTGGATTCTGCAGGCGTCGCCATCTGTCGTTGGCGACGCCAGCAGTGGCCAGCGTCGGCGACGCCAGTCTATTTAATTGTCGTAGCTAGCTCTACTGGCGACGCCAATTCAGTAGTACTCCAGATCTCAGATCTGGAGCGTTTTCTCACCCAGTTTTTATTCCAATTTTCTCTGTAATTCATATCATTTTGTAATTTTCCTACACCTAGAACACTTTTCTCTCTTCCTTTTCTCTCAATCAAAAGGCTCCTAAATGTCCAAACCACGCCTGTATTACTGTAAAAGATACTGATTTCCATTGGAATAGAAGTTTGAGCAAGGTTATTTCAATTGTTGGGTGTTTCTTTCTTGCAAAATCCGTGACAAATTTGTAAGATTGGCTTATCTATTCTCTTGTTTTAATCGTTTCTTATGATTGTTTATGCTATCATTGTTGTTTACGAATGCATGAGTAGCTAGATAATCTATGGGTTGGTTGTACAGATGATGGAAAGCTAGGGTTCTTCAGTTTATTCATGTTTTGTCAAACTCGACTACTTTAATTTGTTTCTAGTTTGATTCTTAAAACCCAACTTTCATAGGATTAACATCCATTGGTAAAGGTCAAAGTGATTCTCCAAAACCCAACTTTCAAAGGGTTAATACCCATTGGTTAAGATCACAAAGCTAGAAATAATTATTCAAAACCCCATTGGTATTGGAATTGACGACTCCAATCCTGACTAGTTGTTTGACGAATCAAAGTAAGAATTCCCGACTTTGCATCGATCTCCACCATCCAACCCATATTCGTTCTTATTTAGTTTAGATCAGGTGTCTGTGTTTCTACAGCTGGGTCTAGTGACTACTTGTGAGGAAATTAGGAGAGGTTGAGTTGTTGCTAGGCTACGATTTTTGCAGGAAAAACTCAACTTCAAACTATCATCTCCTAAAGTTGATTAATTGAATTTGCAAATACAAACGAAGCTGGTTAAGTCCTCAAGAGAACGACACTTGGGGATAGCATACCGTTTCACTATGAGCTTTTCTAGTGCTTCGGTACTAATCCTTGGCAATTGTAAAATTAAAGCTTGATTTGACGCATCAACCGTAAGCAGGAACTGTTTAATCTCCTTGGGGTTGCCCCGAACCAGCGGTTGGATAAGTATTTGGGTTTGTCGTTTATGTTGGGTAGAGGGAAGCAGGAGTTTTTCAAGCATATTATTGGTAAGGTACATATCAGTATTAGCCTTTGGTGCAACAAGTTTTTATCTTATGTGGGCCATCAGGTTCTAGTTCAATCAGTTACTTCAACCATTCCTATGTATGCCATGTCGGTGGCCCGGATTCCTAAGGTTTGTGTTACTCAAATGGATTCTATCTAACGGTCCTTTTTATGGGGGGTTAAGGAGGGTCGACGTGTTGGTCCCTTAGACAACAAGGTTTAAGGGTAGAGCCTTAAAAACTTTTTGTGTCTAACAGTTAGTTTCTCAGCAACCAAGTGAGGTCGCTGATACTTATATTCAGAGCGCGGAAGAATCAAGTTTAAGTGCAATGTGTTTTTAGAGAAACCTCAGCGAGCTATGTAAAAGTAAAGCACAAATAAGCAGATAGCTTGTTGAAAGTAAATAGCAGTTGAGTAAATAACACCAGGCTTATAGTAGTATCTGGAGGTGGCGTAATCCTCCAACTAATTCACGTGTCTTCTATCCAGGAGACTAAAATTCACTATGCTTATATCTCTGAGTTCCCTTACAAAAACCTACAGCTAGCTGAATTAGAATTTGCTGAATTAGAATTTAATGGACGCTAGACGCACCCTTGAAATGGGAGTTTGACAAATTAAATAAAAGAAGCGTTTTATAAATAACTTGCAAATATACAAATTTTTTTAACAGCAAATATACATTTCTTATTCCTTACAACTTTTACATTCTACTAATTTTTTCTCTTGTTTTTGTAATCTTAACTTTTTTTTTCTTAAAATACGGTTAGTAGTTCTGATTTAACTAAAATAATATTTTCGTCAATATTTACTCCTTCTGTCTCACAAAAGTTTACCCATTAAAATTAGCGTGCACAGTTTAATAAAATGAGTTAAAATGATGAAGTAAATGAAAAAGTAAGCAGAGATATTAGAGTTGTTCCAATACTAGTTGACTGATTTGTAATATTTAAGTATGATTAATATATTTGATCTTTTATGCTAAAAAGAAAGGGGAGAGTATCTTCTAGATACAAAAGCCAAATTACTTTTTTCTTTTTTTGTAATAAAGAAGTAGTATTGATATTAAAATAATGTTTTTGTCTGTTTCCTTATTTAGTCATGGATAAAGTTTTGTGAGACACCTAAAAATGGAAAGTTGGTAAAGTCTTGTAGGACGGAGGGAGTACGATTTAACACCAATAGTGAAAATGTTTCGATAATTTATATTTATAAAATATAGTCGAAAATTACACAATTTTATTAAATTAATTGTTATTAAAAGAGTGTAAATTAAATTTAGTTCTAGAAAAAAAATACAAAACAATTTAATTATAAAACTTATTGAAAGTGCCACAATAACATGAACATGCACACGCACACGTGAAGCCATTCTTGTATTGCATAGATTATTAAATCCAAAGTATTTCTATTTTAGACCTCTAAATTATACTCCCTCCGTCCGCCGAATTGAGCCCCATGAGGGTTTGGGCACATTATTTAAGGAGTAGTATATATATATTGGTATATAGTACAAGTGGGGTATAAGTGGAGTAATTAATGGAAAGTGAAGTAGTATAAGTGGGGTTGAATTGTGGTAGTATATTGATATATAGTACAAGTGGGGTAGGAGTGTTTGATTTAAAAATAATAAAAGGTTTCCTTTTTTAAACATGGGGCTAAATTGAGCGGACGAAGGGAGTACTTAAGTTGTCATTTTCTCAACAACTAAAAGTTTGTATTTTTTAACCTAATTTTATGTCCATTCAATTTAGATAAATACACTTAGATTTACTTAGTTGAAATTCATACTTTAACTAAAGCCAATTCAAACCAGGACCGTTTAATTCAGTTCAGTTAAAAGATTATCAGAGAAATTTAATATAGACTAAGCATCTTTTCAATTCACTTCAAAATTTATGAAATTAACTTAACTTAATTAGTCTGAATTGAACTTATTTTATGTATAAATTTTAACTACACAAACCTGAACTGAACAAAACTGAATGGACATGAACTGAACATAACTGAACTGAATGAATATGAACATTGCTTATTTCATGTATTAATTTCAACTACGCGTCTACAGGTTCGTGCCATCTCGGATAAATGGGAAACTATTATTGATCCTTACTTTACAACATCCTAAATTTTAACTACGCAAACCTGATTTGAATTAAACTTATTTTATACGAAAACATGTATAATTTTTCTGAAATCTTATGAACTGAATCTAAACTTAATGACTTTAAATTGAATTTAGTTGAATTTATTTCGATTATAATTTATACTACACTAATCTAATCTAAACTGAATAAATCCACCTTAACTAAACTAAATCTGAATTAAGCTGAATCGAATTTAATAAAACTGAATTTAAGGTGAAATTAATATAACATTCATAAAGGAACTGAATGAACCTGTATGATTTTCAGTTAAATAATTGTTTTTTTTTTTTCGAAAAACCGAATTTGCATTAATAAGATTAAAAAGTAACAGTCCTAAGCCGAGTACATGACAAACAATGCCTGTCTATTTTTAGTGTGGATATCTCGGATAAATGGTTTTTTTTTTTGAAAAACCAAACTTGCATTAAAAAGTAACCTAAGCCGAGTAAATGACAAACAATGCCAATCTGAATTAAATAATTGTTGTTGATTACAAGAAATTATTACAATTACATGACAAACAATGCCTCAACCGTCTCGTGTGGATATTATAGTTTAATATTCTTGCTATTTTTAGTGTGGGCATTGTAGGTTAATCTATTTTGCTCTGGTTAGGACTTGAGATATTGTGATTCTCAAAAAAAAAAAAAAAAAAAAAAAGACTTGAGATATTGTCCTGTCTTGGATCTACTTTGCTGTTTCTCTTTTTGTTCAATATTTTTCTTCTTTTCTCTTTAGAATATTTAGAATATCAAATTGTTTATTTTTTATATTATCAGTCTATACAAATCACTATCACCAATATAATACTACTATTAGAAACAAATCTATGACCTGTACATTATGGACAACACCTAATCATTTCAGTTAAATAATCCTTCCACTTAACCCTGCATATGGAACAATTTTAAATTTATTTTAATTTCAAATGTATTCAGGATGGGTAGGCATTTAATTCAGTTAAATTCAGTTCAGATGTACGTAGTATAAATTTATACTTAAACTCAATTCAGCTCAAATTTTTTCAATTCAGTTTTGTTAAGAGATTTTTAGGTGAATTAAATAGAATAACAATGCAATTAGTAAGAAATGATAGTAGCATTATTGAGGGTCCAAAATAATTGACAGGGAAAGTATTGTATTTGTAGACAGAATCACAGAACCAGTTTTGAGGAATCATCACACTAAAAATGAACACCATGAATTTCTTAAGTGATTATGCAGTTTTGTTATGCATCTCTCTCTCTTTGGTACTTCTTCTTTCCCTTATTTTCAGGAAAAATCACTCCGAACTACGGCCACCAGGGCCACCGGCCTGGCCGGTGATAGGGAACATTCCAGATTTTGGGATGATACCGCATCAGAACCTTCATAAACTTCGGGCTAACTATGGATCAGTTCTGTGGCTGAAACTCGGTATGTTCGATGCTTTGATTGTACAATCAGCCAAGGCTGCTGAGGAGCTTTTCAAGAAGAATGATCGTGTGTTCTCTGATCGCATGGTTCCAGATTCACTAACAGCATGTGATTATGACAAGGGATCAATAGCTATTGGTCGTCAAGGTGATTACTGGCGTGTGATACGTAAACTTTGTTCTTCAGAGCTCCTTTCCCCGAAAAGAATCAGTGAATCTGCTCAAGTTCGACAAAATTGCATTGATATAATGAATCAATGGATCAAAAAGGATGCTGGTGTGTCGCGTGGTAGTGGAGGATCTGGGGAAATCGAATTAGAAAGATATGTTATGAATTGTATTTTTAATCATGTTGGAAATTTTGTACTATCTAGAGATGTCTCAGATAGTATATCACAGAACGGGAACGAATTCTATGAGAACATGGGCGAGTTCATGGCATGGAGTGGAACACCTAATGTTGCGGATTCATTTCCATTCTTGAAACGATTTGATCCACAAGGGGTCAGGAGGAATACAGAGAAGCACTGTGAAAAGATGCTGACCATTATTTCAGGATTCGTTGAAGAAAGAATCGAGCAGAGGATGTCAGGAAAAGATGATGAAAAACGAGACTTCTTGGACACACTCTTGGACTACAGCCAGAAGGGAGAAACAGATGATCTCCCTGTGCCAAAAATATCAATAATTATTCTGGTATGTTGCTATTTTTTCCGATCTATATTCGATAGTGATTTTCAATGATGTTGTGAAAACAAGGTCATATATGATGTAGGAAATGTTCTTCGCTGGAACTGATACTACTAGCAGCACAATTCAATGGGGAATGTCAGAGTTGTTATGCAATCCTGAGTCACTGGAAAAACTGAAAGATGAAATTGACCGGGTCATTGGACGTTCAAGGAGGGTTGAGGAGAGTGACATAAGTAATCTGCCATATTTACAAGCTGTGGTTAGAGAAACGCTGCGGTTGCATCCTGCTATCCCATTGCTGCTTCCCAGAAACGCTCTTGAAGACACTGAATTCCAGGGGTACCACATACCCATGAACACTACGGTGATACTGAATGCATGGGGAATACACAGGGATCCTGATGCTTGGAAGGATCCTCTGTCTTTCAAACCAGAGAGGTTCATCGACTCAAAAATAGACTTTAAAGGGCACCACTTTGAGCTGATTCCCTTCGGTTCTGGCAGACGAACTTGCATTGGCATGTTATTAGCTGAAAAAATGGTTAGCATCACTATAGCCAGGTTGGTTCAGTCTTTTGAGTGGAAGCTCCCAGCTAAGGAGTCACCAGAACCTATGGACATGCAGGAGCGGATGGGAATTGTGATCCGCAGGCGTATTCCATTGAAAGTTATTCCGGTTGAAAGAAAGCTCAATATGTAGTGAATGAATGCATTCTATCACTTGTTTTGGTTTATTTTCAGCATCTTTTTTCTTTTTTAGTGTCTCCTGTAATAAAACTATATGCGGAATATGCCTTGAATCGTGTTTTCAGCATGGGAATTAATGTATTGGTTTCATTTCATAGCATTCTGCCATTCTCGTTCATCCTTTCAGAACTGTAAAATTCTGAATTGTCCCTGATATTTTCCGGTTGTCTTTACAGACTCCATACATGACGATTGATCAACCAACCTTCACAACCAAACTCCAGTTTTCGAGTGTAGATTGAGAATTTGTGATACTGAGTTAAGTATAATTTATATAGCAGACTTTCCATTGAATAAAACTTTCCATACTGGGAAAGCTCAGTATAATTCTGTTTTAGCAGCTTCAACTGCAAAACAGAATTCTGATTGGCACCGCGATTTCAACATGTACAAAACACAAATCATTCAATATTTGGAGGGGAAAGCTTAGTCCTGAGATTTTTAAATGAAACCCCAGATCAAATGTATAATTGATGGAGGCATTATCATTGATTAAGTTCTAAATCCCTAAGACCCTAACCCTAGCTTCAATTCATACTGTCAGTTCTGAGCTTACTCTGTAGTCAGTACAATCTCCTTTAGTTATCTTTCTATAACATTCTTTGGATTCATTAATTGAAATTGAGTTTTTCATGTTTCAATCAAGTTTGTTCTTTTACAGTACAGCTTGTGATTTCCGTAAATATGGGAACACATGTTGGTTGTCCTCCAAATTTGGTGCCGGTGTAAAGCTATGTTTATCTGAGGTTTTCTCTAGAAAAAAATCAATCCTCAAGCTAAAGTTCCATAAAGTATCGGTGATGTGATGATGCAAGGTGTCCAGGAAAGTACAGATAAATGCATCCGAAAATAGCAGATCATTGTTTCAGGACTTGTGAACGAAACTGCTGGCGTTTATATCATAGCGTCATGTCCTTTCATGATATTTGTTGACAGGATCTGAGTTGTGAATCATCTAACTGGTATTTGGAAGTTTTTAATATTTACGAGTCTTTAGAAAGCCATTTTGGCCGTGCTAGAGGTATAGTTTTCCAGGTAAAGTGAACTTATGTTTTGCATTTAAAATTACAGAAGTAACTATTTTCCAACCTATGGTATGGCTCAAAATAAGTTTCATCCCAGTTTTAACCTCTAGAATATGAAATGAGCAGTTGTATCTATAGGCCGATTTAACAATCAAGTCTCTCCTTGAATAATCAGTTCGTCCCTCATTTGCTAGACCCCCCATCAATAGCTCCGCATAGTACACCAGCACTGAGATTATGCAGAGGCAACAACCAAATCAAGCCACATATCCTCCTATGTTTGTGCTAAATACACAAACTCGGAGTCTATGTTAGCTTACATGAATATAAATGCACAGAAACTCAGATCCTTACAACTCTGTTTGACTTGTGATCTGAGCAGTGCTTAAAAACTCGAACCGGACCGGTCGGTTCGAACGGTTTGACCGGAAAATATGAGTGCAGTGAGAACATCATTTATAGCATTTCTCATTAAGGAAATGAGTTCAGTGTGAACATGGATAAGTTTTTGGAATGGAATGGAGTACCAAACGTGGCGTATAAATTTCCATTCTTGAAACGGAATGATCCACAAGGAGTAAAGAAATAATTCAGCAAAGACGGTTGGGGAAAGATTACGAGAAACAGACTTCTTAGATGCACTCCTGGAGTACAATCAAAAGGAGAAACCGATAATCTTCCAGAAGGGACAATAGCTATGATTATTCTGGTTTGCTCCATGCCATTTTCTCTAGTCAGAAAATTGGATTTGAATGTTATCAGTCGAAAGAAAAACAGGCGATATTTTAATCTGTTCAACATACTTCTTACTTCATTACTATTTTGAAGTAATCGATAACAACTCCGTGCACGCTACTTGATTGGTTGATTCTGCACGCCTGATATTCGTGATCTGATCATCATTTTAAATGCCATAGAGCACAATCAACCTTGACAACTGGGCAAGCATAATGTAGTCGAAATTTGATGCTGGCAAATGTCAAACTATGTCATTTTCTCACAGTATATATATATATTGCCTAGTACTATAATTTGATCAAATGTCAACCTAGGAAATTTTGAGAAGCAATTAATACGATGTTAATCTGTGTTGGCCAATAAGCTGAGAGCATTTGTCATAGAGAACCGTTGTGCTCTATATGTTTTAAGGTTATTGTTGAACAATTCTACACAAGTCGATATCAGTTCGATTTAAAAATGTTAAAGGCGGCCAAATTATAACAAAAGATTGTAGCTGGAAACATTTCATTATTGTTCTTACCTAGGTGACAAACCGTGGGTGATGCGAGCTGGTGTCGACATAACAGTAGTTTAGTATTTTGCTCAGATTTAATGTCCCGTCTTAATAAAGTAAACGAATGGAGTTGGCTAGAAATGATAGTAACTCTAATGTTCTTAATGATTGTCCAAATATATGGCACGGAAATCAGTTTATTATATAAGGGGCAGGACCAGTTGAGAAGAAATAAAGCAAAAGAACAACAACATGTTTACCTTAACTGAATTCGCTGTATGGTTATGCATCTCTTTCACTTTAGCCCTTTTTCTTTCCCTCATCTTCAGGAGAAAACACTCTAAACAGCGGCCACCTGGGCCGCCTGCCTGGCCGGTGATTGGGAATATCCTGGATGTTGGAATGATGCCACATCAGAACTTTCATAAACTTCGGCCAAAATATGGATCTGTTCTCTGGCTAAAACTAGGTATGTCCTATGCCTTGGTCGTACAATCAGCCAAGGCTGCTGAGGAGCTTTTCAAGAAGAATGATAGTGTGTTTTCTGATCGAATGGTTCCTGATTCATTAACTGCGTGTGGCTATGACAAGGGATCGATTGCTGTTGCTCGTCAAGGTGACTACTGGCGTTTACTACGTAAGCTTTGTTCTTCAGAGCTCCTTGTCCCTAAAAGAATCAGTGGATCTGCTCAAGTTCGACAAAACTGCATTGACATTATGATGCAATGGATCAATAAAGATGCTGGAGTGTCGCGTGGTAATGGAGGATCAGGGGAAATCCAACTTGAAAGATATGTTACTGTCATGATTTTTAATCTTATTGGAAATTTTGTGATATCTAAAGACATCTCAGATAGCATATCAGAGAAAGGAAATGAATTCTATGAGAACATGGGTGAGTTCATGGCATGGAATGGAACGCCTAATGTTGCAGATTCATTTCCTTTCTTGAAACGATTTGATCCACAAGGTATTCGAAAGAATACTGAGAAGTACTTGGGAAAGTTGGTGAACATTGTTTCAGGATTTGTGAAAGAAAGAATTCAGGAAAGAATGTCAGGGAAAGATGACTACAGAGGAGACTTCTTAGGCGCACTCTTGGATTATAGCCGGAATGGAGAAAGCGAGGAACTTCCTGAGCACAAAATATCTATAGTTATCCTGGTAACTTACTTTCTCTGCATTCAATGATTCATTAGTTCTACATTTATTATGATAATAATACAATTGGTATGATGCAGGAAATGTTTTTTGCAGGAGCTGAGACTACTACCAGCACAATCCAGTGGGGTATGACTGAGTTGATGCGTAATCCAGAGGCAATGAAGAAACTGAGAGATGAGCTTGATCGAGTCATAGGGCATTCAAGAAAGGTTGAAGAGAGTGACATTGGTAACCTGCCATATCTACAAGCTGTGGTTAAAGAAACAATGAGGTTGCATCCGTCTCTCCCACTATTGCTTCCTAGAAATTCTTTAGAAGATACAGAATTCCAGGGGTACCATATACCCAAGAACACTACAGTACTATTGAACGTATGGGGAATACACAGGGATCCTGATGTATGGGAGGAACCGCTGTCTTTCAAGCCTGAGAGGTTCATTAACTCGAATATAGACTCCAAAGGACAACATTTTCAGCTGATTCCATTTGGTTCTGGCAGAAGATCTTGCATTGGAATGTTATTAGGCGAAAAAATGGCTGGTATCACCATCGCAAAGTTGGTGCAATCTTTTGACTGGAATCTTCCAGTTAACGAGTCCCCAGAGACAATGGACATGCGGGAGAGGATGGGGCTCGCACTTCGAAAGTTAATTCCGCTACGTGTGATTCCTGTTCAGAGAAATCTAAATATATAATAATAAATGATTTCATTGGTTTTATATATCATGAAGATTTGAAATTTAATTCTTATGTACAAGTTTGGTTTATCTGCATCTGCTGTAAATTAATAGAACCCATCTGTAATACCTGTATTATGACTACAAGTTGTGTTTGAATGTCATATGGATTTATTTGTTTTCTATTCGCAAGAGTTGTTGATCAGTGTCTGGAACAAGACTCAGTATCAATAGACAGATTTGCGTACCCAGGAATATATATCACCCTGGGGCCTGGGTAAAGGTGCAAAAATGCTTTTATCCGAAAAAATAGAAAATGCAATATCAATTTTTTTTCTATTTGTGCTTTTGTTTTTTAACAGACTGAACCCGGGGTCAGGTCTGCCACTGGGTATCAGGGTATGAATTTACAGACCATTTTACTGGTGAAGTCAAGTAGCGAACCAAATGTCAAAAAGACATGGCTATATTTGTATTTCATTCTCATTTTAGCTTCTACATTTGCAGCCACCTCAAAAGTCACTAGCATATCAAATCGGAAAATTTGAAGCCGTACAGATAAATCTAAGGAAAATGTCTCAGAGGACACCAGGTTTTTGAGCGCATGGGATCTACGTACATATATTCCTGAAGCATTGGAAGATCATCGATCTGTGCTTGCGCATGGCATCTACGTACATATATTCCTGTAGCATTGGAAGATCATATGTGCTTGAAGCCACTTTCATCTAATGCCTATTTGGTACTGTCGGAAGATCTTGCATGATGAACTGTCATGGCGTAAATTCCAATAACCTTCCTATGGTGAGACGTATGAGTGATTCAGTTCGGAGTAGTCCTGGACTCATGGATGACTGTGATAGTGCACTCATCGATCAAAGCAGTTGTTAACAGAATATATGCCTTTTATACTTACTTTGTAAAGATTATCAGCCCATGGATACAATGAATTAGCTGTACTGTATTATAACCTAACATTTTCTTCATTTTAAAGCAGAGCAGTATTGGACTATTGATAGTTGATTTGTAACTATCATGAGTTAATATCTGCACAGGGAGAAGGGTGGCCAAAGCTTCAGATCAGTCACATTGCGGTGGTTTTTCCTTCTGTATTAGTGAACAAAGATTGTTGCAGAAAACTTACAGGCGCGTAAAAGATTAGGGCTTTGAGAACTGAAGAAATACGAACTAGGGTTAGGGTTACATATCTGAATAGATGACATAGTTCAATAATCGCTACAATTGGGATAGGGTTATGTTTCAATTCATCATGATGGAGATTTACCCTCTTTTAATTGAACAATTTCTGCTGCATAGCGGTTGTAATTTCTCCAAATCTCTATTTCTGTTTTGAAGTTTTTTTATTAAAAATTAAAACCGCCAGAACTGAATTTCAATCTGAATTTTCCTAATATATAGAGAACTTTGTTACGAAAATGCTGAATCAGAGTTTTGTTACTATTGAGCATCTGATGTTTTTCTTGCACTTCATTAGAAATGCTCTATCCTACCGACAGATTTTTTTCTGAATATATGATATGATTCGATGATTGCTACAGTGGTGTAAGCTATGCATATATTCATCAAGATGAAGCTTTCTCCCCAGTTAATTGAACGATTTATGTTTTGATGCTCAGACCACCAGAACAGAATTTCAAACTGAACTTCTCTAAAATAGAAAATTCTGTCACAAGCATGTCAAGCAGAGTTCGGAATACATTGAGCCACTGATGTTTTTTCTTGCATTTCATTCTCATAAGGAAATAATACTTACATGGTTACGGAGTTTGGAGAACTTACGCAAGCAGAGCAGGATAGCGATTAAAAACATGACTGGATGTAGGTTGTTGTTATTAAACTTTGAAGCTGTAGTCTTCATCTGTAATTGGATTAGAAATTTAACTGTCTTAACTTCAGAACACTTGTGAAACTTTTAATCCGTTCGGAATACTTTCTTATAAATGCGAATCGGTACACGTAAAATATTTGGTTGAGGAGCATACAAGTATATAATATTCCTCCAGTCATCTTCAAATACCAAAAATCAATCAACCCTGTCCCTGACAACTGGCTGGGCATAATTCCCTGTGTATATTAAACTTTTGATGCTTTCTAATGTCAAACTAAGTCCTTTTCTCTATATAGTAAATCTTAATACTATATTTGGATCATTTGTCAACCAAGCATCATTTGTGAGTATGTGACTGTGTTAACCAATAAGGCAAGATGATCTGTCATATATGAACTGTTCTGCTTTATATTTAATGTTATAGTACCCTATCAGTCGGTTTTGCGAAGAGTATACTCCACGATCGACAAAATCATATTTGATAAAAAAAAAAAATTCTAAACCCGATTTAGCCTAGTTGTGATGTGTACTGGTGTAGACATTGCTGTAGTTTAGTATTTTGCTCAGATTTAGATATCGTATCTTAAGAAAGTAAACGAATCAACTTAGCTAGAATTGATAGTAACCTAAATATTATTAATGGTTTTCAGGCAGGGGAAGTCTCAGTTTACTGTATAAGGGAAAGAACCAATTGAGAAGCAATGAAACAGAACAACATGGCTACCTTTACTGAATTCTCTATATGGTTATGCATCTCTTTTACTTAAGCCGCACTTCTTTCCCTTATTTTCAGGAAAAAGCCTTCTAAACTGAGGCCACCAGGGCCGCCTGCCTGGCCGTTGATCGGGAACATTTTAGATGTTGGAATGATGCCTCATCAGAACTTTCATAACCTTCGGGCCAAGTATGGGTCTGTTCTCTGGCTAAAACTCGGTATGTCCAATGCGTTGGTTGTACAGTCAGCCAAGGCTGCTGAGGAGCTTTTCAAGACGAATGATCGTGCGTACTCAGATCGCATGATTCCTGATTCACTAACTGCGTGTGATTATGACAAGGGATCAATTGCCTTTGCACATCAAGGTGATTACTTGCGTGTGATGCGAAAGCTATGCTCTTCAGAGCTCCTTGTCCCGAAAATAATAAGTCAATCTGCTTTAGTTCGACAGAACTGTATCGACATTATGAATTTATGATGCAATGGATGAAAGAGGATGCACAAGTATCAAGTGTTAATGGAGGGTCAGGGGAAATCAATCTTGAAAGACATGTTACCGTCATGATTTTTAATCTTATTGGAAATTTCGTGTTGTCTAAAGACATCACGGATAGTATGTCAGAGAAAGGAAATGAATTCTATGAGAACATGGGTGAGTTGATGGCATGGAATGGAACTCCTAACGTGGCGGATTCATTTCCTTTCTTGAAACGATTTGATCCACAGCGTATCCGAAAGAATTCTGAGAAGCACTTGGGAAAGTTGGTGAACATTGTTTCAGGATTCGTGAAAGAAAGAACTCAGGAAAGGATGTCTGGAAAAGAAGATGGCAGAGGAGACTTCTTGGACGCACTCTTGGACTATAGCCAGAAAGAAGAAGCCGATGATCTGTCTGAGCACAAAATATGTATAGTTATCCTGGTATATTACATGTTCCTCTACATTTAATATTCAATGATTCATTAGTTCTATTTTTAATATAAATTTTGTCTGCTGTAGGAAATGTTTTTAGCCGGAGCTGAGACTACTAGTAGCACAATCCAGTGGGGTATGACTGAGTTGATGCGTAATCCAGAGGCAATGAAGAAACTGAGAGATGAGCTTGATCGAGTAATTGGACATACAAGAAAGGTCGAAGAGATTGACATTAGTAACCTGCCATATCTACAAGCTGTGGTTAAAGAAACGATGAGGTTGCATCCGTCTCTCCCATTGTTGCTTCCCAGGAATTCTTTAGAAGATACAGATTTCCAGGGTTACCATATACCAAAAAACACTACAGTACTATTGAATGCATGGGGAATACACAGGGATCCTGATGTATGGGAGGATCCTCTGTGTTTCAAACCTGAGACTGAGAGGTTCATTAACTCGAATATAGACTCGAAAGGACAACATTTTGAGTTGCTTCCATTTGGTTCTGGTAGAAGATCTTGCATTGGCATGCTATTTGGGGAAAAAATGGTTAGCATCACTATAGCAAAGTTGGTACAATGTTTTGAGTGGAAGCTCCCAGCTAATGATTCCCCGGAGACGATGGATATGCAGGAGAGGATGGGAATAGCACTCCGCAAGCTTGTTCCATTGAAAGTGATCCCGTTTGAGAGAAACCTGAATATTTAGTAATGACAGATTGCGTTTTATACCAGCA